>JZKD02S1884732.1:54888-73547 GCA_000966675.3 Picea glauca
TGATTTACTCTTCATAACTTCTTTGTATTTTTGAATGCATCAGTTAACCTTTTACTTTTTAACATTTACCTAATCATATTAAGAAATTATTGTACCACCATATGATTGCCATGTTTAACTGATTAACTTTTGGAATTACCACATTTGAAATTAATTTTTAGATTTCCTCAACTCTATGTGCATTTCAGCTATCCGCACGTTTCAACTGTGCCTTTTGACGTTTGCGGTTGTCCTAGTGTACGGAATCATATTAAAAAAAAAAAAAAAAAAAGTAGTTGTCCCTATGAATATTGAATTAACATGAGAACGATTTTAAATTACATATGATACTAAGTGTCTTTTTATGAAGTTTGAAATCTTGGTGCTAAGCAGTCACGCGATATAGAAAAAAATCCCGCAACATCATATTTCCACCACAAAACAAAAGTAGTGCAAGATTGTGACGCTGAAAATGTGAACTTTTTCTTGTGTCGGCTGGAAATGAGAAATGAGTAAAAACGTAATAATAGAATAATGTATACCTACCAAAGCAATTAGGTGAAATGCATTTTGCACTTAAGGGGTGTTGGGTTAAAATCGAAGGGTTGCACGCATGTATTTGACTTGTCATTAGAGTAGCTGCGCGCAGCATAAACTCCACGTTCCAAACCGTCAACTGCTGTGGTAGTTGGATTTTTCTGCTGTGGTAGTTAGATTTTATTGTCAATTGCATGGAGAGCACCTTATTCGTAAATAATAATATGTCGATTGACATAACACATATATTTTAATTGTGTTTAACAAAACCTGAGAGCAACAACTCGCCAGCTATGATGGCTGTCTAACCTTCTCCTCGTAGAGATGAAGAGTGAACCTCCATTTTCCACATCCACGTGAGTTTCTTTTGGATTTCGGGTGTTCACTTACTCCTCTCTGGTCTATTTATATTGATTTTGGAGGTATTCTAAGAAATGGACGGATAAAAACTCTTCTGGGATAAAATCAAATTCTCTACATCAACAATATTCGTGCAAAATGGGCAACTTATGATAAGCAGTTTATACATATATAGTGTGTATTTGTACTATGCATATACCATGCTATTACTGCAGCTTTTTATGTTATAATTATGGGCACCATCTTATACGAATGAGAGAGCCAAGAGTTATTGGTTTAATAGGTCGCAAATATAATAAGATACGAGCTACCGTTCTATAAGTGTTGTAGCTAACTCCAGCCATAATGGAATAAGGTGGGATATTTCTTGCACAATATAAGGAAGATCAGTTTTAGAAAAATGGTAAAAGGTTGGATTTTAAAAAGGAAATTCACAAGTACTGATATTGACATTGTCTCTCATGGTGAGCAATAAATACCTTTCAACCAGTATCTTGTGAGGAATATATATATGCCATCGAATGTAACCATTTTACACACCAAACAATATGTGTATACCATCTGATGTAAACATTTACATATCAACTATATATAGCGAGAGGAGGATGACAGTTCTTCCGATTTTATCAGTAATTGTCATAGACACGCATAAACAGCTATAAATTTATTATAAAAGCATATTAGAATGATTATATTTTTATTATAAAAATACATTATTATAATGATTATATTAAATGAAATTATATTATATTATATTATAATATAATTGTTAATATTAATAAATAAATTTATATGGTTATAGTAATGTTAATATTAAAAAATAATGAACCCCTCAGATCTGGGATCTATGGAATCTATGGCCAACCCAAAATTTATTAAAAAGACATTCCTTTAATTACCATGCTCCCCACTAATGGACATGCTCGGTTTCTTGTTGATAAGCTCCAATACTTCCTCCTTTATTAAAGATTCTGCTGATATCATTCATAAAACTCAGAATCTTCACCTTGATGATTATGACTTCATGGTTAAAGCTCATTTGGTTATTCACCAAAATTCTAGTTTTAGTAATTGAAAATTTTCTTAATTCTATCTTCACCTTTAAATTTTTAAAGGGGTTTTTTTATAAACAAATAGAAGCCACACCCATGGGGTCTTCCTTATCCTCAGTGGTTTCTAACATATTCGTGGAAGATTTTGAATCTTTAGCCTTAAACCATTTTACCTCGAACCCAAGTGATTGTTCCACTTTGTACATGACACATTTTTCATTTGGCCTCATCGCCATCCCAACTTAATATCCTTCTTCAACCATCTTAACAACATTTCTCCTCACATCCAATTCCCTATGAAAATTCAAAAGGACAACCCTATCCCCTTTTTGGATGTTTGTATTTCCCGCATGTCGGATGGTTCCCTTACCAACCAAATCTATATGAAGAACATTCATGTTGATAGATACATTCATGCCAATTCCCACCATCATTTGGCTCCAAAAGGAGTGATCCTGAAAACCCTGATGAATCAAGCCATCATAATTTTTGTCCCTCAATTCCTCGCGGATGAAAAATCCTATCTAATCCATGCGCTCTTGTCCAATGGCTAATATTTCTGTCAAATCAAACAATATTTCCTCTAGCCCCACAATCCTAAATCTAAAATGTTTTCTTCCTCCTACCCCCTCATGCTTTCATTTCTATGCCTTATATCTAAGGAACCACTCATCACATCTCAAAAATTTTCTCCAAAAAGAATATCAAAACCTTGTTAAAACCCTATAAAACCCTCAAACAACTTTTTTTTATCTTCTAAAGATAAAAGTGACCCGATGTTGGGTCCAAGAGTTTACAAAATTACTTTCTCCTATGGAAAATCCTATATAGATCTAATAGGTGGATCCTTCAAATCTCATCTCAAAAAATATATAGGTGATACTAACTGCAACCGAATCTCTAAATCTTTGAATCCAAATATCTTATTTGTTTCAACCAAACTAAAATATTAACCTTAGCCCCTTACTACTCCTCTCTCATTATCCTAATAATTCCAATCATGAAGATGTTTACAAACTTAGCCAATGTTGGAAACCTAGCATTCATCACCTAGATAAAGGTTTATTATGGCTAGTTGCCTCCATGTTTCAATCATTTTCCATTTCTCTCTCGACGTCGAGGTAACGCTTCACCCGGTTCCTCTTCTTTATTAAATCTGCCATTTTTGTTTTAATTTCTCCCTATTTAAATGTCTTCAATCGGTTCCTCTTCTCTTTTTTTTTTTCAGAAGGACTCACAAATTTTATTCATTAAAAAGGTCACAACAAAAACCTCTCAATGCAAAATCATAGGCCTAGTGTCCATAACAAAAATCTAGATCGAAAAGACCAGTTGTTCCCCAAGTTTCTAGACCATTCCTATAATCCCAGAGTAGCCTACATCTATTTCTATATAAAATAAAATATATCCAATAGAATACACCAAATAATTTTACAAAAAAACAAAACATGACTATCTTGGAAATAGAGCATTCTAGACCTCTTCTTTTTTCAGTATTTCTTCATATGTGGGTGCCACTTCTATGTTCATGTTCGACAATATTCTCATAATATTATCCTCTGGCCTATGAGAGCAACCAAAATCCATAACGTTGTTGGTGTAGCCTCCCTCTAATCCAACTGCTTAATTTTTAGTCTATGAGTTGTGGTGCAGTTGTCCTCCACCTCTTATTTTAACTGTGTCAAACTCAACATCACTTCCATTTCATTCTCCATAGATGGGAGTTTGAAACTAAAGTCGAATTGGATACCATGACCTTCACTCCTTGAAAAACTACCTGCATGCATTCCATGAACCAAAATGCAATTTGAGAGCAATAACTTCCTGAAATATTGAGCAGGAAAAAACTTTCCAGAACCACCATTGATAATTCCCAAAGTAATACCAACCCAAGTGTCAATTAAGTCGACACTCTTGGCTACAATAATATTTCACCCATACCAATTCAGTGAAGTACAAACAACATTTAATAATACTTTGTCATGCACCAGATTGTTGCCCAGAGATAATGAAGCAAGCATTGTTAAACATAAAATACTACACTCCCAAGAACCTGCCTTCCTAATACAACTTTTAACCTAGATGGGAATTGAGAATGCGACCCAGAATGAAAGAATTTATACACATCCCAATTCTCATAAATACATGAATCCTCTAGCTTCTTATCACTACTGATGCAATTGACGGTGAAATTACGAAGTGGAAATACATACCATCTATCCTCATTAACAAATTCTACATCCATACTGAGTACTTCCATCACCTAAGCATGACTTTGAATCATTACTACACTCTCATCCGACTTCAAATCCATCGAACCATAATCAAATTAGGATACAAAACATACCAACTCTCTTAAATTCTCATCGGGCCAAGTACACCTCCGAGTTGTGAGACTCCAATTCTACACCTTCTTGAAGTTGTCCTTTTGGAGATTTAGGTTGACAAAATGATAAATGAACTTCAAATGCATGAGCCTGCCATGCACATTCCTCCAAATTCCCCTTACGTGCACCCCTAGGGCCCCACCAATACTCCAAGACCCTTTCATTAGGGAGGGGTTATATGCCTTACCTACCCACAAACTCCCAAGGAACCTGGACTAAGTAGATGGTTCTATTAGCCATTTCATCTACTTCCTTGTTATTCACTCTAAGAATGTGAAAATAGCCAAATCCTCTCCACAAGGATTTTTAACTTTATCTCCTTTGGATTGGAATGATGAAAAAATATCTCATGGTATTTTTTAGTATCCCATCATAAGTGTGTAATCTGCTTCTGAAGTGCTAGTTTCACCACTTGATATACCACATACACATATGTCATACTATTTGTAGTGGCACCTAGATTCCAATAGAAATCCAATTCTATGTTTGGTCTGTACAACACCCCCCACCTGCCTCCCCTATACGTGGTTCATCTTCTTTATTAAATCCTCCATTTTCATTTTAAATTCTCTTCTTTATTAAATCCTCCATTTTCATTTAAAATTCTTCCTATTCAAAAATCCTTTAATTACCATTTTCGATGATATCCTACACAGTTTTTTCTAGAAAACTTGTTCAAGAAATAATAAATACATGAGATGCATTGTATTTGTTGTTTGATCCTCTTCTTTATTAAATCAAGTAATATTGAAATACATATAAATAAAATAAGCATATTATAAAAATGTTACAAGTGTAAGGAAGAAAATTAACATTGTTATAAAAAGTTAATTTTTATGGATTTCATAAAAAAATATGGTTATTGATATTTTTGGGTTAAAAAATAAGGGTTTAGTCTAAATTTTATAAGTTTTTTACTTTTTTTTCCCTTAATTATCATCCAAAATTTTACATTGTTGAAATCTTGTTTTTGAATGCATGAATAGATTCAACCCCCTCAAAAACCCAAAAGCACCCATTATATGCAATCTTAACCAATGAATTTTGCAATTCCAACTTTAGACAAAAACCAAGAAAAAATACCCTAAAAAAAATAAAAACTTAGAAAGTTTAGACAAAATAAAAAATAAAATAAAGGATAAAAATGACCATTTCTAATATTCTTAGTAACCCCACAATAAATTTAAATTTCAAAATATTTATAGCAATATCAATTTTTATTTTTAATACATCAAAATTGTGAACATTAAAGAATGTTTTCCCCATATCTTTTATAACATAAATATAATTTTAAAACAACCTAAATATACTTTTACTATTTTATTTTATAAATGAATCTCATAAATGTTAACAACCATTATCATTATCATCATCAATAAAAATAAAAAAATTAAATAATAATTATTTATAAACTTTTTAATTTTGATTATGATATAATTTTTTTTTTCACTTTTTAATTTTAAAATTTCTTAATTTATTTTTATATGGTAAAAATTGAAATAAAAAATATTAAAAATTAGCAAATGTTTCTTTTTTTTTAAATTTCTTAATTTATTTTTATATGGTAAAAATTGAAATAAAAAATATTAAAAATTAGCAAATGTTTCTTTTTTTTATTCTTTATATTTTTTAAAATTATTTATTCTTAAACTATAAGTAACATTATAAACAATACAAACCATTCCAAAACTACAAATATTAATATTAATGAACCTCTTAGCCTTTACACATGTTTGAATCCCATTTATTGTTTATTGAGTGTTTTGTTTTCTCACTTCACTAAAAAAAATTAAATACATGCCATTTATTTTTATTAAATATTTTGATTTTTATTTTTTTAATATAATAATAATTTTAATAATTTAATTTTAAATATATTTAAAACAAATAATTTTTTTTCCTTATTTAATTATTGTTTTTTTAATATTTAATATTTTTTTATTTTTATTTTTAATCTTTTATGTCTTGTGCTTATACATTTTTTTTTTTTGTTTTTTTTACAATGTTGTCATTCACACTTTTATCAATCTTAATGTTGAATGAAGCCATGTTATTAATCAACATTGAATTGAGATAGAAAAAAATCTAAATCTCTTGAAATATGAAAAATATATCATTACCTACAAAAGTACAAGTCTCCATAACCACCTTAACTTTATCCAATTTTTTAATAACACAAGTCAATTACTAACCAAGTCAATTACTCATGGCTACTTATTCATAAAAGTCATGCATATTTGTTCATAACTAAAAAAATCCCTTTTAATCACTAAAACATAATGTGAAGACTGTGTGTTACTCACACTCACATAATACTAGGTATAACTATATCAATGAAACATCAACAAATCTAAGTGACAATATGATCATCAATAGTACCACATCACAATGCATCAAGCATGTGCAAGACATACACATACAAGAACTAAGAGCTACATATTTCATTACTCAGAAAGAGCTTTATCTAGTCAAGGATTTATCTTTATTTTCACCATCATAACAAAGTTTCCATCAAAAACCTAAGAAAATTTTCAACAACAAGCTCACTATTTACTCTAATCTTTGGCATCTTCAAAACATAGCTTCCTTATGTAAAAATTATCAACTTGTTGAAGACCGTATAAAGGAATAACCATTCACCAAAGTACATGAGTATCTAACCATTGTAATCATTGATTTAATAGCAAATCATTCATCTCTATAATTTGAAAATTAATTAAAAAACTCCATTTGAATGTGCAACATAATGAAGTATTCAGTAATGAAGATGATCACTATCCATATTACCCTAACTTTCATAGGTCCAATTCAACTCCATCAATCCCTCATTCCAACATATTAGTAACTAGATTCACAAGACTATTGGACATACCTAACTAGTGTTCAAGTGATAAATGCACACAATGCTAAACTTCAAATCACAACTATCAAATTAGACAAGGTACATGATTTCACGTATCAAATCTTACTACCATTATACATGTTAACATCAATGAACACCGTCACAAGTATATGATCAATAAACTTCTTGAATATTCCAATGAATAGTTCATCATAATAAATAATTAATATGTTATTATGCAAAATCAAATAATACTTACAACTAAGCTATAATAAATAATTAATATGTTATTATGCAAAATCAAATAATACTTACAACTAAGCTATAGTAATGTAATCATGTTAATCACATCAATAAAATTATCTAATCTATAAGGGTATGCCACCAAAGTCACATGATAAAAGAACACAAAATAAACCACAAATATGCTAATGCAATAATATTAACAAACCCTATACACGAGTTTGTTTGTGTTGGAATATGACCACTAATTGACCTAAAATTAGTCTAGTTGGATTATGGTCATTTCTCCAAAAAGATATTGTTGAAACTATTTAATAATATTAACAAACCCTGTACACGAGTTTGTTTGTGTTGGAATATGACCACTAATTGACCTAAAATTAGTCTAGTTGGATTATGGTCATTTCTCCAATAAGATATTGTTGAAACTATTTAGCAAAATAGGATTCACTGGTTTATGCAAAGCAGTTTAAGGGTTTTACCATGTAAATAGATGTATAAACTTTGTTTGTTTTCCATTGGTCTTTTGTTATGTGTTGTAGTTTTGTTTTCTATGACCTAATGGCCTAATAAGTGATATCAGAGCCACGGTGAAAAGATCGAATGCCACCTCAAAGAAAGTCATGGGTTGCCTGAGATTGGATCAACTACTACAGGTAGTAGATCGAGATCGCATAGGATGAGATCTATGCAGTTAAAGAGATTCAAACCCTAGATGCCTATGAAGAGCATTCTAGATGAGATGGCTGAAAGATAGAGAGAAATAGTTGGTCCGAAAGAGGAAAAACGGAGCACCAGGAGCAGAGGTTTAGAGTAAATGGTTAAAGAGTATAGTCATCCAGTGTGTCAAAAAAGCGTTAAAGGGAGCTGCCTGCGCAAGATGATTGTAGAAGAGAGAATTCGCCATTTAGAGAGGACTCACCACGTTGAAAGAGCCACTTGAGAAGCTACAATCGCCGAAGAGAAGGTCGTTGAGTATAGATCTGTGCGATTTGTGCTAAATTTGTTGGAGATAACTACTTGGATGCTTTGAAAAGATGCAAAGAAAATATTCATTTTTGTGGATCTTCTCTGCTTAAATGCTCGAATCCACTGTTATCGAGGATAGATATGACTTATGAATTGTTTCACTATAAAGTTGAAGCATATATCTAAGTGTTGTTGTCGAATTTCTATATTTGAAGAGACCATTGTGAAGATTGGACCAATGTACAAAGGCATCCGACAAAAATGGAGAGAGGCCCATATAATAATAACAATGTTCAACACAATAATCATTGTCTATGTAGAGATAGCATCACAATCGGATTTATAAAGGGTTTTGTGTTTGCAGTTGCCTTTCTTCCGAGCTCGAGGGTGCCATGGATTCGACCAATGCTCAGGTGATGATTGAAATGGCACGGTAGTCCATTTGCTTCCCAAATATAAGGAATGAGCGGAGGATCACATGTTGTATGCAGACGTCGCGAGGAAGGTATCTTTGAAAGATTCAAGTGATCGTGAAGGAGGAGAATTTTGTGTGCTCATGCTGTCTTGGAGGCGGTTACGCTGGGAATTCTTTGTGGTTTCTGATCAGGATTACCATTGTGCACTACTATGGTGTGTGAATTCTTGATCGATCTCATTAGATCTAGTTGAGGGTAGTTGATTCGGTGAAGAATAAAGTCACCATAGCCATTAACAGTAGCTTGGAGTTAGATATGACAAATATCACGTGATTTTGATATGACATGAAAGAGGATCGTGGTCCTCATCACTAGAGGTGGAGGTGAAGAGAGTGATTAGTGTGCATGTTGAGATAGTCAAGCGATGGCATGAGGATGAAGTGAAGGAGTGTTGGTAAAAGGAGAAATAGCTATGATGGTGGAGGAATGAAATTCCATTGTAAATGGGTCTTGAGGTGAGAGGGTGTTAAGATCACTTTGTCACCTTGGTTATATTTGGTCAAGGTTTTGAATGCAAAGTTAGAGGTGTAGAAGTGAAGGTGTTCACGTTAAAAGGGTTGGTCTATATTTCTCTATAAAAAGGCTGATGTAGTGTTTGAGAATAGATGATGGAGACAGTTTTACATCTTTGGAATTTGAAAATTATTACAAGGAAGCTTGAATCAAAGGGGCGTGATATTGGGTAAATCGGTCACAGTTGCAAAAGAATGGAAGATTCCAGAAGAGGCATGAGAAGGTCATCTTGTGATTACTCAAATGTGAGATTTTGGATGTGATTCTTATGCACTTATCATAGTTCTAAGTAGGACACATATCAAACACGTAAATATTTGTTGGTTATGGTGATGGTGTTAAGGGATACAAATTGTGGGATCCTACTACCCATAGAATCATCTTTAATGGAGATGCAATTTTTGATGATTCTCCTCTCACAAAAGCAGATCTAGTAAAATATGAAAGGTAAGAAGCATGACGGGTAGCATTCAAAAGGTATTGATTTCCATGAATTTTTTTCATAAGTTGTTAAGATTTTTTCTATTCATGTTGTGTTAGCACTAGTTGTGTTACTTGATCTTGAGTTAGAACAACTAGATGTTAAAACAATTTTACATAAAATTTTGGATAAAGATATTTACATGAAATTGTTAAAAGTTGTTTAGGATCTCAAAGAAAGATTTTATTTCAAACTCCGAGAATCATTGTATAACTTGAAGCTCAAGCATGAATGATACAAGATATTTGATCCCTTGTGATGGAGACCTACCAAGTCCAATTCCCACAAAATAAATTTCTTAGGGCAACTCTGTTAATATCTTTTGGCACTCACTTCCCTCGGATCGAATCCTTCAATCGGCCCAAAGTCCTTAAGTATGTGCTTTGCACCAGTCCCAGATTGATTTCAGACAAGGCACTTCCTTTCCCTCAACACTAAGCCTTTTTTCCCACATGAATGGGTGCTAAATCCTCCACAAGACCACGGACAATCAATAGTGGGTTAATTAGGTCGTTGGAGTGTCTAATAATAGGTTATCAAAGTTAAGTACTTCGATGAATCAGAGTTGAGTGCTACGATGGTCATATTTAAATGTTCCAATGGGATCGGAGTGATCCACTTTGTCGAGATCTGATCTACAGTCGAGCGTGACTGTTGGTTTCTCCCCTTCGATGGACGGTTAGATCATCGTCGGAGTACCGGGTCTCGGGGTCTTGGAGGGACCCAATATGGAGAGGGTCTGATGGTCGGGTCTGAAACAAAAGGTTTTTTGGAGTCAAGATGTGAGAGGGGACTCTGATGGGATGTGGGTCTGACGCAAGCAGTCCGATAGGAAAAACTTTGAATCAATAACAACCATCGATTTGGCAAGGCTCTCTCTGAGATCTAATCTNTATAGGGTCCTATCTTCTTCAACTTCAATTTGTTATATTCTTTTCTTGGGAATATCTCTCTCCTCAAATGTGCCAAAACATGATCTCCAACTTCAAAATTTTCTTATCTTCTTTTTAGTTCTTCTCTTTGCTTGTACCTTTGATTGTTATCATATGGCTTCCCCTTGACTTGTTCATACAATATCTACATTCTTGTAGAAAAATCCTCTACATCAACACTTCTAATTTTTTTTTTTCCTAGATCTTTAAGTTCAAAATGCCTCTTGGGTACATACCATAGACAATTTGAAATGGATTGTTCCATGTACTTCTGTTAGGTGAGTCATTGTAATAAAACTCAACTTGTACAAGAACTTGACCCCACTAACCTCTATGCTCACTTACGAAACTCCCCAATAAGTTTTCCAAGATCATGTTCACCACTTCTTTCTACCCATCAAATTGTGGGTTCTAGGATGAATTAAAAGAAATGTTTGTTCCAAGTTTGTTCCACAATGTCCTCCAGAAATGACCAACAAATTTAGTGTCTCTATATGAGAATATGGTCATCATTGAGATCAGTTCAGCCTTGAGATGTTGTTCCTTCATGATACTATATCCTGCTATTCATTTATGGTATTCGTTCTTCTCGCACTTGCACAATAAAAATGTTAGTGAAAATTGCAGAAAGGCATTTTGAGGAAAAGAAAAATACTATATCTAATGCAAAAGAGACCTAGCTCTACGATACTATATGCATGAGAATACTTGTTGATACTGGTTAAGTCCTAGCTAACACGAAAATGGCTATGAAAAATTGTTAAATTCCATTATATATATATATATATATATATATATATATATATATATATATATATATATATATACACACACACACATATGGTGGAAATTTTAGTGGCACATTTGGGCAAGGAGATTATGCATTGGTTGATGCAATCAGTAGCTGATATGCATATGTTATAAACCTTGGTGGTTCATGGAAGTAATGGATTTTCGATTTTTATGGTCATTATGCTATTGGTAATGATTCTATTTAATAGTGGTCAAGTGATTTATTTGAGTTATAACATGGATGGCGCATTTGGAAAATCATTGAATTGTGTAATTAAATGTGTTGATATTCTCGATGCATTGGTTGGTTAATGGTGTTAATGGATGGCTCATTGGCATGTACTGTGGAGTAAATGAGACAAGGGTGGAGGCGATGTGCATTTACCACATGTCACCTTTACCCTTTCTGTTGGTCGCCACCCTAGTCGGACTATTGTTCAATCTTGTTGTTGTGTTCATGCTCCAGATTTTTAGCAGGGTGAAACCACTCGGCCACCTCTCGTCTTAAGGATTTTGATTAACATGTATGCATCTTTTGGCCATTATTGACTTCTCTCTGGTTATGAAATGGTTTTGGATCAGTTGTATGGTTTTGTGTTTGTCCTAAGTGCTGCAACTGTGTGGAATTTTGGTTTTGAATGGAAAATGGATGGTTTTGTTGTAATAGTTTTAAGTTCATCAAAGTTGTTATTCTTCCTGGGTGATATTTCTTTGTTACCACTGCATTTTGTTTGAAGGGATTTGTTTAAATCATGGATGAATGGTGGTATTCATGATTCTTGGGTTTAACTAGAGCCTTGTTCTCTTGTTTGGCCCCATCAAGGAATTGTCTCTCGTTCACAAGCGTCATAGCTTCCTTGTATGTACACCTTTGGCCTCAAAGTTTCACTGCAGTTAGTTATGTTCCTCCTGTGAAGGCTACCGTGCAAACCCTTAACCCTCTAGACTGGAGTTGCATAGGGAGACTGTTGAGTCTGCCAAGTTGTTCTCAGTTATTGTTGTCTATTGCTTTGAATATAGGCTCACCCGTTGGTTGTATAAGCAGTTGTGTTGGTATGGTTTCGTCACTGCCCCCGTGGAAATAACATGAACCTTACATTGCCAATTTGCGCTCCCAAAAGTTCACAGTCACCCGCCTGATGTCAAAAACTCAGTTGTGTTTAATGGAAGGGCCTCTGCCCATTTCGGTTGGATGCGTGGGTATACAAAGCTACCACAGCTTGTTCCGTCGATTGACTTTTCCTACCATAGTGGTGGATTGTTGGTTGGTGTGTAGTCATTGATTTTGCACCTATGGTGATTTTGTTGATGGATGAAATTGGCTACGAATGCTTATGGTTGCTCACACAAGTCACGTTTTGTGTATGGTGTTTTATGAAACATGGGGCACGATAACTATGGTTTCCCTGGGGTCGAATGATAATCAAACCAGATAACTGAAGAAGGTTTATCCATGAAATCCTTGAGTTGTTGGTTATTATACAGTCGTTAGTATTTTCACTTATGATGTTTTGGATAATGGTTGGCATTGGCTACAAGGGTTTAGTGTTGTTCACACAGGTCACATCTTGTAGATGATGTTTTGCAAAGTAATGTATTGGACTGGATATTCCTACTACATCTTTTGTCGTTGGTAAAACAAGTTTGAATATGCATGGCCTCATCACTCACAGGCAACTTAATAATATCCCATAATGTTGTTTTGAGTTATGTCATGGTCATATGTTGTTGTGTGATTATTGGAAATATTACACTGGGATTCTCTCAATTGTGCACCATGTGTAGTATGGATGACTTGTTTTTATGCTTAGTGATATCCACTAAGTTTTAACTACGTTATTTATTACAATTGATCATTGATGATGGAATTTGATTGGATATTTGGCTCGGTTTTTAAGTCGCATTGAGATTTTTTGATTACAGTGGCATGGTTACAATGCTTTGGACATTTACCCTTGCATAGTTTGAGTCTGAATGATGATTGTTGGTTGTATAATCAATTGTTTTTCAGACGTGGCATGTGAGGTTTCGATTATTTTGATCTTACCACTGCATATGTATATATGGGAACGAATATCATTACAGATCTTGATTGGCTTCATTACAGAAATAGTGACTTTATTATTATTTTGGAAACATTACCTTTAAATATAAATGTGGATTTGGGAAATGTATGGTAGTGGTGGATGATTAATATTACAGATCAGAAATGATTGTTGTTGTTGACCGTTATAAAATGCAGAATGTGCAAATAAAGGGAACAAAACCTCTTACAAATTGTGTAAAATACATCTATTTTGAAATGGCACTATGTTGGATATTATGGACACTGAAATTAGGCAAATACACAGGAATTATTACTCAGTCATCTGGTTGTTGGTTGATGCATAGTTTTCTTACTGCAAAGTATGTTATGGATTTCTTTATTGATCTCATGAACAGTAAACGTTTTTCCCCCCTCGTTATCTCATTTTCTGCTAATTACAACCCCCTCACATATCCCATATTCATTTTGTTCACTCCCTGTTATGATATTGATTACAGCTAAGAGAATTTATGTGTTAAGTGAATGAAGTGGCAGTGTCTTGAGTGGATTGCAGTAAGGTTTATTTGGTTTTTTACAGTTAATTGTTGTTTTCATTGAGCAATGACCATTTTTTTCTCCCCTTTCATTATTTCATATTTTCGCTCATTAAAAACCCCTCACGTTTCCCAGAACACTGTTCACCCCCTCTGCTCATTGATTAAAATTAAGACAATTTGTATGGATTGTATTGCATGAGCCTGATACATTTTGAGCCAAATCTGTTTCATATTTTTAAAGAGTTGTCATGCATGGTTATTTAGAAGACTATTTGCTAATCATTAACATATCCAGGATGAGATTTTTCAGTCGGGGAAGCCATGGTCGAGGAAACAGAGGTAGGGGTAACTGGAACCAAGGCTCAAGAAGGCCTAGGTTCTCTATACATTTTGATGTTGATTCAAAAGAGCTTGGCCAATTATTTCATGTTGGATTCTTTAATTGGGTTGGGCAGGGAATAGTCCAACCGAGGCCTGAAAGGCCTCCTTTCCAATCCCCTCAATCCCTCGACATCCCTGTGCCTCCTCATGTCTCTTTACAGCTTGAAGTCCTGGAAAATGATGGGTGGCAGGAGATTGTTCACCCGACAGTCTCCCAACACTGTGGCTAGCCAAACTTAACCTTTCTTTCTCCCCCACCTTTGAACCCCATTGTCCAAGCTTCCCCTAACAACTCACTACAGAAATCCTCCCATGCTATCAACAGATTGAAGACTAAAGCCCACCATGCATTTGATAAAGGAAAAGCTAGTGTTGCCCCTTCTTCACCCTCCGATGACTCTGAAAAATCTATGTCTTCACAGATGCATTTGAAGGATGATTGTTCCCATGTGATCAGTGAGATCAAGCCTAAAGGCTCTTCCCAACAAAGGAAAATTCAGGGAAATCAAGAGGTGACAACAACAACCAAGGAAGGGTTGCATCACAGACTGGAAAATATGGCTTTTGAATTTTATGTTATTTATTATTTTATGACAGTGGACTTCATGGATTTTGGACAACATGTTTTATTTTGGATATATGAGTATTATTTTGAAATATTTTCAAATTGCATGAACTAAAATTGCCAAAAATAAATGTGTTTGAGGGGAGGCACAAGGGGTGTGTTTACTTAACTAATGGATTAAGTTATGATGTTATGATCGTTATGAACTAAGGGAGTCACAAGGGGTCCCACCTACTAGTTATTATTTATTTATGACCTTATTATGATTAATACCTCCCCTCCCCCCCTCCCCTAACTAAAGTTAGTTGAGTCTTGTGTTATCTTAACTAATAACTTGGTTCAACTACTTCAACCAATTCTATTGTTGTTAAAAGAAGAAGTAAGGGGAGGAACAAGAAGAGGATAGAAGCCCAAAGCATGCTATGGTTTTCTCTTTAACTTGATGTTGAGATAGTTCAGTTTTCATTCATTCATATATTCATCATAGCCTAATTCTCTTTTTTGATAGCAGAGTCTTATTGTAGACAACAATACCTCCCCCCCCACCCTCCCCTAACTAAAGTTAGTTGAGTCTTGTGTTAGATTAACTAATAACTTGGTTCAACTACTTCAACCAATTCTATTGTTTTTAAAAGAAGAAGTAAGGGGAGGAACAAGAAGAGGATAGAAGCCCAAAGCATGCTAAGGTTTTCTCTTTGACTTGGTGTTGAGATAGTTCATTTTTCATTCATTCATATATTCATCATATCCTAATTCTCTTTTGTGATAGCAGAGTCTTATTGTAGACAACAATACCCCCCCCCAACTAAAGTTAGTTGAGTCTTGTGTTAGCTTAACTAATAATTTGGTTCAACTACTTCAACCAATTCTATTGTTGTTAAAAGAAGAAGTAAGGGGAGGAACAAGAAGAGGATAGAAGCCCAAAGCATGCTAAGGTTTTCTCTTTGACTTGATGTTGAGATAGTTCATTTTTCATTCATTCATATATTCATCATAGCCTAATTCTCTTTTGTGATAGCAGAGTCTTATTGTAGACAACAATATTCAGGGCTGAATCAAATCATTCATACACTTGTTCTTCAAAGGTGTTGATCTATCTTTGATAGTCTGTGTAGACTTGTCTGTTTGTGAATTAATTTTCATGATTGATAAAGGCTATTGTGCAGAGTCGAGTGAGCAGCAATCTATGGCAAGTTGATCCAACTTTTAGAGTTCATTTTTGGTTTTTTGTCAGAGGTCCTTTTGTATGTTCCATCGAGTATTTCTAAGTTTGACTTTGGTCCAAGATTTCTGTGTGACGTTTTGTAAAGATAGTGACTCTTTAGTGAATTGGAATGAAATAATGGATTGCTTTATGTCTCATATATCTTGAGTATTATCTTGGTGTCTTTACTTTTGTTCTTACATTTATTTCAGCAACTGATATGTTCAGAAAAATACATAAAAAGAGAATTTCCAACAAGTTTTTTGTTGATAAAAGACTATCCTAAGCACTTGTAATTAATACTTGTGAGTTAGGATATATATTTTGTTGGCTATAAACATAGGGTGATATTCCCGTCTACTTTACTTTAGCCAAGTAAAGTTTGAAAATGCTTGAGTAAGATCAATTCATATATTTTCCTCAACATTTATTTGGCAACCATACTGGGGATATCTTCGACATCTCTCCGATTAAAATTTATACTCGATTTTCATTGATACATCATTCTTTTCTGCTTTTGATTCCTTGACTATTTTACTATTTATGATTGTTCCTGTTGCAAGGCAGCCCAATCTTGAGCCCAGTCTCCAACACCAGCATTGATTTGAACCTGTTTCATCTATTTTATACATTGCTAGGACATGTGTTGAGCTTAACCATTCTTGGGAAGCAATTGAAAGAGATATTAGTATTCAAGAACAATTGGAAGCTAGACGGAGGCAGCCTAGAAATCAACAGTAACCTTTTTCTTTTAGTTTTGGCCTTTCTTTCATGTCCTTAGATTCTCGTGCTTCTAGAAGAAGAAGGGGCTTATCTCTTGAAATAAATCCTATTGCTGAAATAGGAAGAAGAAACGTTGTGTTATCTTCCCAACCAAGTTCTCTAAGGAGATCTTTATCTGATTCATCTAGCTTGTCCTTCTTTCCCTCACCTATCATCCACAATATGGCATCTAGTGGTGGCTCTAGTGGCACTGGAAGTGCCCCATCTTCCCAATCTTCATCTTCATCAATGATTGGTAGCTTGTACAACCACCATATCCCTTTCCAATCTACTACAAAACCCACCAAAGTCATTAAAAAGTATGGGATTTTTCAGTTCAAGGAAGATGTCACAACCACACCATGGCATGTGTCCTCTCCTCTTAACCTAGTTCCTACTAGTTGTTCACTTCCAAAATTTAAAGAGCATTTACCTAAGATTTCAGGAAATAACACTGTCAGTACCACTGAACACCTAGTGGAATTTGTAATGCTTTTCATAACATAGGGGCCAACGACAATGATACTTGCATGTGCCTATTCATTAATTCCTTGGAAGGGAATGCTGCAACCGATTTTTTTGACCTTCCTCCTAATATGTTGTCTACCTGGGAGGAATTAATCTACTGGTTTAGATCCACTTATGGAAAATCAAAAAGCCCTGTTGAGAAGTTAAGGGAGTACAATAACATCACGTACAAAGATGGTGAGACCATTAGGTCTTTCAACTTGCATTTCATCAAGTTTTATAATCAAATCCCCAAACTTATCCACCCTCAGAACCAAGATGCCTTCATGCATTACTATAATACATTGCCTTCTTCTTACAATCATAGGCTTGAAGAGAAATTCATTGATAATCTCAATTCCTCTCTACACACTTGTTCAGAGTACGAAGAACAGCTTGAACGAACTAATCTACCCCAGGGAGAATCAGTTAAACAAACAGACATGTCTGCTCTCTTATAGCTAGTACAAGATATGAACAATCATATGATAGAATTTGAGAGGAAGAGTATTGTCTCCCCTATCACCCCTAGGGCTTCATCCTCTTCTGCACCTCCTTTTAGAAATCTAGTTGAAAATAATTTTCAGCCCAAGGTTATCCTGCCTAGGAGTTGGAGTAAATTTTGTGAGGAACACCATGAACAAACCACATGTGAGGTAAGGAAGAGTGCCAAAGACAATATCATTGGTAAAAGACCATAAGCCACTATCATTTTCCTATATTTTTTTGAGCTAGAAGATGTCATGGTTATCAATACTAGAAACAAAGCCTATGCCCCAAAAGGCAAGTTTGACCCTCCTCGCATTTCTTCTAACCCGAGTTCATCCTCAACCATTGCTACATCAAAAGTTCCTAAAATTCCTGAGAGTCAAGGAATCACTCCTCCTCCCCCCTCTTCCAAATACAATATCTTGAATCAATTGGCCAACATCAAAGTGAATGCAACCCTCCTAGACATGGTTTTTGTCCCTGAACAACAGATGCATCTGAAACAATTCATGGAAGGAAAAGATTTTGTTGTAGCCAATCTTTCCAAAGAGGTAGACGAAGAGGATTCTTCTATAAATAAAGTAGGTGTACATAATTTTATATAC
>JZKD02S1884743.1:13423-29067 GCA_000966675.3 Picea glauca
TTTAGTACCACATATCACCTGGAGACAAATTGGAAGATAGAAAGAATGAACCAAATATTGGAGGACATGTTGCATATGTATCTGAGGGTTTGGGGTCTGCACCAGAAAGGCTTAGTTAGAGTATTGATGCAATATGGTCGAGTGATCGCTTACATCTCAAGGAAGTTAAGAAAGCATGAGGAGAACTATGTGACACGTGACTTGGAGCTGGTAGCCATTATGTATTCCTTGAGAGTGTGGAGACACTACCTTATTGGATGAAAATTCAAACTAAAAATGGACCACTATGGTTTACAACACATTTTTACACAAAGCTACTTGAACGCGTGACAAAGGAGTTGGTCAGAACTACTTAGCGAGTATGATTTCTAGATTACCTACATAAAAGGGACAATGAACAGAGTGGTTGATGCATTGAGTTAGAGACCACACATAATTTGGTAATGCCTCTTTAGACGAATCTATGAGAAAATATTCTAACTTTACAATGCGATGATGACTGGTATAAAGAGCTTAAGGAATTTATTCGACAAAACGCCATGTTGGTACCAAAATTTGAGGGAATTTTTGTGGACAACGAAAGATTAATGAGATATAATAATTGGATTTACATACCGCCCAATGAATATTTGAGAATTTTGATCTTAAATGAAGCTCATAGAGCAGTGTACATGCCTCACCTTGGAGTCATGAAGACGAGGGAGGATCTTAAGCCCTTATTATTCTAGAAAGGAATGAAGGAAGACATAGTCAACTAAGTGGCAAGATGTCTAGAATGTTAGCAAGTGAAGGGTGAACATAGACATCCAATAGGATTAATACAAGCACATGATATTCTAGAATCGAAATGGGAGGTCATTTCAATGGAATTAATCGTTGGATTTCCATTGATGACAAGGAGGCATGACTCGATTTTTTGGTAGTTGACACTCTGATGAGGAGTGCACATTTTATCTCGATGCATAGGACGTATCAGGCATCCGAAATTTCTAGAGTTTTCATCAGTGATATTGTGAGTTTGCATAGAATGCCTAAGAAGATCATATGTGATCGAAGATCGGTGTTTACATGACAATTTTGAGCTAGTTTCCAAGAGGCCTTGGGAACCCAACTTAACTTTAGTACCACATATCACCTGGAGACAAATTGGAATATAGAAAGAATGAACCAAATATTGCAGGACATGTTGCATATGTACGTGATGGACCAACAGAAGTGTCGGGAAGAGTTCTTTCCACTGGTAGAGTTTGCATACAACAAAAGTTATCAAAGCACCATTAAGATGGTGCCATTCGAGTTTCTTTACGGGCGATCATGTCAGATGCCTTTGAATTGGGATCATCTTGAGGATAGGCTCCTAGTTGGACCAGAAGCGATGCAAGAAATGGAAGAGAAAATGAAAACAATAAGACAAAGGATCAAGGAAGCACATGATCGATACAAGAGTTATGTCGATGCGCATGGCACTGATCGTAGTTATGAATTTGGAGATCAAGTCTTCTTGCGGGTGAAACCACACAAGAGTTTGATCAAGTTTGGAAAGGGTGATAAACTCTTTCCTAGGTTCATGGGACCTTTTGAGGTAGTGTAAAGGAAGGGGCCCATGACCTATCATCTAGCCTTGATTTATTATTTGAGGCATATGTACGATGTTTTTCACGTATGTGGTTTGAGACATTATATTAGTGATCCTACACATGTGATTGACATGAGTTCCTTGAAGGTATCGGAAGAGGGTGTGCTCACGCCGAAACCAATCTGCATTCTAGGCCATCGCATTTGACAACTATGACTTGAACAATCGATCAGGTCGAGGTCCAGTGGGACAACTATAGTCGACACTTAGAGACCTGGGAGGACGCAGATGATATGCATCAACAATTTCCATTTCTGTTTGATAGATAAACATTTATACATTGTGAGATAATTTATTTCTGCACTTGTGTACTATGAAACTTTGGGACGGAGTCTAAAACAAGAGGGGGTGTATGTAACATCCTGATCTTGCACACACCTGATGGGACTTATTCTTTAAGGACACTTTCGTGCAAGTGATCCGGTTTATTATATGATTGACAGTTTCAATTATGGATTATGATGATGTTGTGGATCCGATGATGTGTTATTTTATTATATTTATATCAACATGTTCTATTGAATGGTTTTTCCTTAGTGTGCAGGACTTTGGACTATTTGAGGATGCTGATGGAATCGATGGACCTCCTTGGAATCTGGATTGAGTCAGGGAGTGGATTGTTATGGTTTGAGTGTTTTTGATATTTCATATGTGACATATGACTGGTATATTGTAATGTTAATTTTATATCATTGGCATGTTTTGTTGATGGATGTAAGATGACAATAGCTTACTAAACAAGCTCACATTTGGAGTAAAGGGTTCACACACGACAGCCAAATATATTGAGGGAGAGGTGTGGCAGTAGCCCTACCATAACCTACTAGCAATCTCGTCGTGGCTCAAACTGTAGGTTAACGATTACCTAGTTTGAGAGGTCCATGATGTGTTGGGCCCCAACAACCCCCTTCCTTTTCTTTAATCAAAATCTAGGGTCCCTCGAAATTTTACTTGGATTCTTCATTTTTTTCCCTTTGACTTGATTGGATTGGTATTTGTTTGCTTTGTTTCAAGGTTGGTTTGATTTAATGTTATTTTCTTTTGTTTGTTTTGAATTTCATGAAATTTAAATGCCATTTTGCTTTTCTTTCTACAGAGTTTTAATGTTGATGGATGAGCTTCATAATTTGAGAGTTTTTATCACGACACATATTTTCTATGAAATTTGTTCACATTTGATCAAATTTGAATGAGGGAGAGATGAACATAGAAATCTTAATTTAAATGAAAACCTTAATTTTTATCAACTTTTACTTTCGTTTAAATTATTATTATGTTTTCGCCTTTTTCTCATTAACAATCATTTTCACAAAATCAATTGGTAGGTTTAACTAATTAAATTATTTTGTTAGTTTGCATCTCATTTCAAAAAAAATAAAATCTATCTATCATTTGTTTGATTTTGTGAAAACCCAAAATTAATATTTTTCTCCTCTCCATCAACTTGAAGCTTCTAGAATTTTACAATCATATTTGAAAAGAAAATATAAACAATGTTTGTTTAAAATAGAACTTATATTTGGTTTAAATTCATTTTTTATTTTATTGTTCTAGATTTTGTTTTATTCACAATTTTTAGGTTATTAATTTAGGTTTCTTTTTGTTTCACAGGTTTCTATTATCAGTTATTTGGTATGGATCTGATCATGGATTGATTTTATTATCTAAATACATTCAAGGTGATTGGTCCAAAAATAATATTGGATTGCTGCAAATAAATTTATGAGCAACACCAGATAAAATTTGGAAATGCGTCAAGAACAGATAAACGATTTTGCACGAATGATTGTAGCCAAACTCTGAGGAATACGAAGAAACAGTTGAAAACCCATCTCCAAAATAGACCCATTAAGCTTATCCGTTGGAATTTTCCCCAAAAAATGCAGGATTTGAGAGATATCTGTGTTTCTTTACAAGGGAAATTTCAGGTGGTGGAAATTATTAATGACACCCAGACTACTAATTCATTGTATAAATATATGAGAAAATTCAGAGCCAAGGAGATCCAAGAAATTGAGAGGAGGATCTTTATCCTTTCTTTTTTGTATATTATTTATTTTGTAAATTTTGTTTTCTTTTCAAATGGAGTAACAGATGGTAGGAATCTTTGGGAGAATGGACAAGTATTTTCAAAGAAAAATATGGAATTCCAGGTTGCTTAATGACTTTTGTCCTATGAGCAAAATTATTTTATTTTCATTATTGTAACATACCTCAAATTTACACAATAAAAGAAAAACTTTTGTTATCTTCTTCCTACTAAGTTTCCCTGTGGAAGGCAAGATACTAGTCATACAACTCTGATGCTAATTCAGTCACACAGGAATACGTTATAAGAAAAAGAACCTGTTATAAGACTTTATTATAAAAATCTCTCTAACATTTCAGGTCCTAAACATACCACAAGAGATCTCGACATAATATCTCATTTAAACCACGGGTAGGATATTGTATGAAGGAAGGTAAGACAATACAAATCCCCTCCATTCTTGTTCTTTATCCTATATACATAGGACTTGTAAATGATTGAGGGCTTGTAATTATATTAGAGTTCATTTCTATCATAAAGTTTTTTGATGCATCAAATCTATGGGTCGATTTTAACTCCTAGGGAGTCTTAACTCGTTTCTGTTGATAAAGTTATGGGTAAACTTTCCCACTGGGCAACTATCGTGACTACCAAGTTAGAGTGAATTTGTGGTTTCTAGCATTTAATTTTCTCCTCTGTTTTTCTATGCTTGTTTTACTAGAAGTATTAAGACCTTAGGAGATTTACCGAAGTTCCTTTCTTTGGGGTGGGAAGAAAATAGTTCTCCTTACTGAGGCGTGACGAATCTATTTGATTTTAAATATTCGCTACAACATTTTGTTTTGAAAGAGTTTGCAGTTCATCCCTTTAATAAAATATTTGGGAGAGGACTATCTTGTTGTTTTGTTTCTGCTTACAATATGTTTATATAGGTTTGGTCCTTTTTTTACTATTGATATGTTTTACTTAAAGAGAAAAGATTTAAGGGATTGTTATTGCCACTAATGATGGGCCTTGTTCATGCGAGGACCCATCATAGGCTTACTGCACCTTTTCCCTTCACTCGAACAGTCATCCAGGATATAAGCGGTAGACAAGGTTTTGGGTTTGTGCACCAAATATGAGTATTTACTGTTTGACGTTTACCCTATTTCTTTTTGCAAACTATTCCTTTTATTACCTATTACTCAAATGAGGACTAAATTTCATGGTTTTGTTTCCTGGCAGGTATCTCTCCATCTTGTATCGGTCTTGCATTCCACCCAAGTCTCCGACGAAAGGTATTCGGGTTCTGAACATTTTTCATACTCCGACTAATTCTACAAGTTCTAGATAATGCTTAAGGAAATTTGTGCTCTTCTTCTAGTTCTGTTAGAAATAGTTTATTTAACTTGTGGAAAGGGAAGGAGGTTGTCACAGAAATTTCTGGGGTCATTCGCCCGTCTTGGTAAAATGTTAATTTGGTAAATTTGATATTCGAACTGGTCCACTGTGTAGTTTTTTTCCTTGTTTATTTGCTAAAAGGCATACCTAGCTGTTATTATTTGAAGTGACCTTTTTTTCAATACAGTGACCCAAATGAATGATTTTGAACTCTGTACTTGTTCATTGGAAATATCTAAGTCTATCTATATAATTTGACTCTGTCCCATACCAATTGTCTAAAATTTTCTACCGAAAGAAGAAACCCTCCCAGGATTAAATGATGTGGTCATTAGTGCTATCTGGTTTACTGCATTCGGTTCACAATGCAACAGTGCATCGATTGTTTGTTTGGACTGAAACGCTCCAACTCCATACTTATTTATAACAGTGGTTTCCCACCTACCTGAGTTATTTTATCATATTCAAAATGTAGGAATTACTTATGTGCATACAATCACTTATGTGTATTAGCTTCTGTAGGTACTAGATTCCATATTTATTATCGTACTTTGTCAATTGAAATGGRTGTGCATATATCATATCATATATATATACATGATACATATTGATTTTAGGTCTATCGTGGGTATGTTMTGATTTGTAGCAACTTATCTTCACAAAGGGAAGATRGTATTCCGATTCCCTTTACAAATCTAAACTTGTAGAAAATATCTATTCTGTATACATATATAATCTAATTTCAACYTGTTCATACTTAGACGACATRCGCCAAACTTTTGATGTATGGAGAAGTCTCTACTATAACTGAAAGAAAGAAAAAACAATCCAATCTCAGAAGAAATTACTCCAGAATTTAGTCACAGAATCCATTCGAAATRATTTAGTAGGATAAACAAATTATTCCTAACTCTCGTACAGATTTTAGTCGAAAAGACTTATTCAGGGATCTATTATAACTGTTCTATCGGAAGTTTGACTCCACCCATTYGTAYGATCAAACAATTTTATTCCCATCTAGGTTATAGGACATACCTACAGGTGTTAATGTTTTCRCTACTTCTGTAGCTAATTCATCSTATAGATATATACATAATTYGAATTTGATACARCAAAATACATTCARCTAATATACAATTATTCATATAGGCATTAATGATTTCTCTACTTCTGTAACTAATTCGTTCAACAKATATAAAAATAATTTGAATTCGATACAACAAATACATTTCAAMAAATATACAATTATTCATACATGCAAGGAGAGACTACATATCTGAACCAATGTGCGGAAAGACAAAGGGAACAACCACGTTCCTYCCAACCGTAGAACCAAGCAGCSAAAATCACTTGCACGGTTCACCCCCTAGTTTGACCATGAGTCCATGAGGGCGAACTTGAAACAAAACTCCTCCTCAGCAATGTCTTTCAGTTACAACAGGTTTCCCTTGCCTCACACTCAATCAGTAGTGTTCATAATAGCAAGAAAACCAGTAGTCTCTACCTTCCAACATACTTGGCAGTGTCCTGCCTCCTCACATATGCTATTTATCAATTTGCCTAGGTCTTTTCCCTCCCTTGGGAATTTTCACATCTTTCTAAATCCCTGATTTTCAGGGGCTTCCAATGGCCAAATCACTGATTTTCCACTTGTAACAATCAGCCTAGAGGTATTTCCAACATGTTCCCCACTCATGGAGTGATGGTCAACTAATTTTAACATGGTTTTTCCATTTGTCCTCCTGCAATCAATATAAAATATTCTATTTTTATACAAGTGTCATAGTCAAATAGTTAGTTGAGTCAAATCAGATCTTTGTCCAATAGTCATAATAATTAATTACAAATATCAAATTAGAAATTCAAAATTGCCATAAATGACAAAAATTTTCCAAATTCTAATTTACTAAAAATGGAAATGAATTTCCAACAAATTTAAATTTCTAAAATATTTTATTTTATTTTATTTTTTAGTTTTCGGGATGTCACATCCTTTATCCCTTCAGTAAAACACTGTCCTCAGTGTTCGTTCGTTTCCTGGAATAGGGTTGGATGAGATTTATGCAAATCTCCCTCCAACTCCCAAGTGGCCTCCTCAGGACTAAAGTGCTTCCATTGCACCTTCACCTGAGCGACGACTCTATTCCGAAGTGCTATTTCTCTCTGGTCTAGAATGCACAGGGGTTCCACACAGAACTTGCCTTCGGGTTCCACCTGCACTAAGTTCCAATCAATCATATGAGTAGGGTTATGAATATACTTTTTCAACAAAGATATATGAAATACATTATGAATTCTCAGATTAGCTGGCAGTGCAAGTTGATATGCTATGGGTCCAATTCGATCTAGTATCTCAAAGGGCCCACAAAACTTGGGTGACAGTTTGGCATAGTTCCCTAAATTCAACGAGCTTTTTCGGGCTTTGACCTTCAAATAAACATGGTCTCCTACTTGAAATTCCAAGTGTCTCCTTTTCTGATCTGCATAGCTCTTCTGTCCGTCCTATGCTTCTTTCAAATTTTGTTGTACCTTCCTTACCGTTTTTTCCATTTCTTGGAGCATCTCTGGTCCCACCATGAGTCTGTCACCTGGGTTATCCCAACTAA
Source organism: Picea glauca (assembly GCA_000966675.3). Classification (NCBI taxonomy): domain Eukaryota; kingdom Viridiplantae; phylum Streptophyta; class Pinopsida; order Pinales; family Pinaceae; genus Picea; species Picea glauca. The sequence continues at coordinate 21,078 of JZKD02S1884743.1, forward strand.
TTGGATTCGTACACTTTCTGCCGTACAATATTTCAAAAGATCTCAATTTAGCCAAAATTTGGTACCCATTTTTATATGCAAATTCTACCAAGTGTAGATAGTCTTCCCACTTGGTCAGTTTTGTTCTTACATAAATGCATAACATATCCTCTACGATTTGATTTTTCCTTTCAGTCTATCCATCTGTTTGTGGATGATAAATTGTACTGAAATTCAAGTTAGTATTTAGCCCTACAAACAATTCCTTCCAAAAAGCTGATGTGAATTTTACGTCTCTATCTGAAATCACCATTTTAGGAATACCATGTAGTCTAAAAACTTCTTTCATAAATATTTCAGCAATGTTTATAGCTTTAAAAGTAGACTTTACAGGAATAAAGTGTGCAGACTTACTGAGTTTATTGATTACAACCATAATAGAGTCATTTTTTTTCTGAGTTTTAGGCAAACTTGTTATAAAGTCTAGCAATATGGTCTCTCACTTCCATTCTGGTACTAGTAATGGCTATAATAGGCCGGCTGGATGTTGGTGCTTAGCCTTAACCTGTTGACAATCTTGGTACCTAGCCAAGTATTCTACTATTTCACCCTTCATATTAGGCCAATAAAATAGTTTTCTAAGTGATGTTATTGTTTTCTGGTAACTTGGATGGCCAGAATATAGTTTCTTATGCACTTCGTCCAAGACTGTTAATTTTAACTCTGCATAATCTGGTAAGTAAAGTCTATTTTTAAATCGTAGTAGTCCCTTCTTGTCGATACTTAGATCCATCTTATCTGAGTTTGTGGTATTGTTCTGTAATTCTGCCATTATCTTAGTGTAATTTCCGTCGTTAATACCTGTCGTCCTTATTCTTTGTTCCAAATCACTTTCTGCTCTACTGATATTTATCTCAAATAACCCATGGACTCTTCTGCTTAAAGTTTCTTCTACTTTATTTTCCTTACCCTTGATATGTTTGACCTCGAAGTGGAATTCGATCAAGAAGGCTAGTCACCTTGCTTGTCTTGCATTAAGATCTGGTTGGTTAAACAAATATTTCACCCCACTATTATCCGTTAATAGTAGGAATTTTCTGCCCATTATGTAGTGTCACCACATTTTTACCGCGTGTATTACTGCTGCCAATTCTAAGTCATGAGTGACATAATTTCACTCATGTTCTTTAAATTTTCAGGACTCATAACAAATAACGTGTCCTTCCTGAGTTAGGACACCACCTAGTCCTTCTTTACTTGCATCAACACATATGGTAAAGTCTTTATCTGGGTCTGCTACCTTCAATATGGGTGCAGTTGTTAATAATCCCTTCAATTTGTTAAAACTATCTTGACACTTCTCTGACCATTTAAACTTGGTTCCTTTCTTTTGTAATGACGTGATAGGGTAGGATATATTGGAAAACCCTTCTATAAACCTGCGGTAATATCCAATGATTCCCTTGAACGGCCGTATATCCACTACATCTTTAGGCACCGACCACTCCATAATGGATTTTGTCTTTTCTGGGTCTACGACAATGCCTTTTGTTGAAATTACATGTCCTAGATATTGTATTTCTTTTTGATAGAAGTCACACTTGTCAAATTTGGCGTACAGTTTGTGTTTCCTCAACATTTGCAGAACTATTCTTAAGTGTTCATCATGTTCCTCTTCTATTTTTGAATAGACCTGAATATCATCGATAAATACTACCACGAATTTGTCTAAGTACTGACTGAAAATACTATTCATCAGGCACATAAATGTGGCTGGTGTATTAGTGAGTCCAAAAGGTATGACTACGAACTCATAGTGTCCATATCTTGTTCGAAAATCTATTTTGTTTATGTCCTCGTCTTTTATCCTAACTCGATGATAACCGAATCCTAAATCCAACTTTGAAAATATCTTGGTCCCACCTACTTGATCGAATAGATCATTTATCTTTGGTAAGGGGTATTTTTTCTTAATAGTCATTTTGTTAAGTTGTCTATAATCGATACATAATCTTAGAGTACCATCTTTATTTTTCACAAAGAGGACTGGTGCCCCCCAGGGTGAAACACTTGGTTTGATATACTCTTTGTCCAACAATTTCTGTAATTGTATTCTTAATTATGTCAGTTCTGGTAGACTCATTTGGTAAGGTGCTTTTGAGATAGGGGTTGAACCAGGTAGTAGGTCTATGGAGAAGTGTATTTCTCTTCTAGGAGGTAATTCTGGTATCTCATCCACAAACATGTCTCTAAATTCATGTAGGACAACAAATTTTTCTAACTTTGGCTTATCTTCTTTTTCTAACAGATTCGTTACTTGGATGGCATACACTTGACATCCCTTTCTAACACATTTCTTGAGTTGCATCGCTGAAACTTGTCTAACTCATACAGGTTTTCGTATGCCTTGGGCTGTTCTAAAAGTGTCAAAATCATCTTTATAGCTAAGTATCTTTGTATAAAAATCTAGTACTGCTTTGTGTTGTTCCAACCAATCCATCTTGATAATCATATCTTAAGATCCTAGTGGTAGGATATTTAGATTTGTTATTATATTTTGACCATCCAAGTTGAACTCAAAATCTAAAACAAAGTCAACTACTTTCCTTTTAGTACTAGTTACTAATTGTACAAGCCATGATTTTGCGTGCTTCAGTTTCTTAAGTTTATTTGACTCTACTACATTAGGAGTAATATCACTTAACATAGCTCTAGGGTCAATTAAAACATAAATTCGAGTGTCATTGATTTTACCTTCGATTTCTACCACCGAGGATTGGTGGTTAGCTTGTCAACCATCTATGGCTACATTAATCCGATGTAGGCTTCTACCCACGTCTCCCACCATCGAGTCTTCTTGCAAATTATGAATTGAAGTTCTGTTTGATGAACTCAAACGTGGACAGTTCCTCCTTATATGAGGCTCTCCACATTCCCAATAATTTAATGGCTCACGGGAATTGTCCCCAAACTTTTTCATTCCCAGGTTTACCGATTTACCACTGCCTTGTGTATTCGGATGATTGGAGTGAAAATCCTTTCTCGGAAAACTTTTTTATGTATTCCGATAAGGAGTTGGATGATACCCCTTCTTCCGCTAGTTCATTCGATCTTTTTTCTTATCCTTCCAGGCTTTGGGAAACTCTACCTGTTGTTTATACTGGTCGTAGCACATTCGTGCTTTCCTGAATACTTCACTCAAGGATTTAGGGTTTTCAAACTCAATTATGTCCTTGTAGGACTGTGGTAGACAACTTAGGAATCACTGAATTTTTACCTTATCCTCCTGGATGTACGGTACTAACCTTAGTAGTTCCAGAAATTTATTTATAAGGTCCTCCATTGTCATCTGTCCAAGTCGTAACTCGTAAAATTCTTTTTTCTTCCTTTTGTAATAGCTTTCAGAAAGGTATTGTTTCTTGAAATACTTTCTAAAGTCATACCATTCCAACTGTTTCTCCTTTAGGCCCTTGGCCAATTTTAGGTCCTGCCACCAAATACTGGCCTTCCCTTATAGATTGTAGATGGCCATTCTGACCTTCATGTTGCTGGAATAGTTGTAGATCTGGAAGTATTTTTTGATGTCCAACAACCATGCCTTAGCTTCTTCTCCCATCCTGGATTCTCCATCAAAGGTAGCTGGTTTAATCTTTTTAAATTCTCCTTCAAGGTGGTCTACTTGTTTTCTTTTTTTGTCTGATTTAGTTTCATCTTCAACTGAAGCTATTACTTCAGATGAACTGTCTTTTTTTCTGTTTCTGGCCCAGAGTTCTTGGAGGTCCTTTTGTTGACCTCTTCATCATGGTTATCGTCCTTTGGACTTTTCTTGGTCACTATACTGCGTAGTAGGACTTCATTTATCTCTTGTTGTTCCTGCTATGCTTTCTTCAATTTTTCATTGTCGTCTTTGAAAATCTGTAGTTCAACAATAAGATTCCTCATTGTTTCCAACACTTCCGTGGGTGAGATTTCGTCATTGTTTTGTCTTGGATCTCCAGGGGTTCTTTTCTACGTATTTTCTTCCATCCTGATTTCTGCATCATCCTGAGCTTCCATAATTAATGCAAAATAGAAATGGATTTCTATTTGTAACCATAAGATTTATTAGTTTTACATAAATCAAAATATATATACTAAGCAGATAATGTGGCCCTGTTCAGGTCTAGTGTTGTAACCTTTTTGCTATTATACCATATGTAATAGACCTCAAATTTACACAATAAAATAAAAAAAAAAACTTTTGTTATCTTCTTCCTACCTAAGTTTCCCAGTGGAAGGCAAGATACTAGTCGTACACTGATGTCAATTTGGTCACACACGAATACGCTATAAGAAAAAGAACTTGTTATAAGACTTTATTATAAAAATCTCTCTAACATTTCAGGTCCTAAACATACCACAAGAGATCTCGACATCATATCTCATTTAAACCACGAGTAGGAGATTGTATGAAGGAAAGTAAGACAATACAAATCCCCTTCGTTCTTGTTTTTTATCCTATATACATAGGACTTGTAAATGATTGAGTGCTTGTAATTATATTAGAGTTTGTTTCTATCATAAAGTTTGTTGATGCATCAAATCTATGGGTCGGTTTTAATTCCTTGGAGTCTTAACTTGTTTCTGTTGATAAAGTTATGGGTAAACTTTACCATTGGGCAGTTATCATGACTGCCAAGTCAGAGTCAATTTGTGGTCCTTGAACTGGTGGTTGCTCGTAGAGAGTTAGTTAGCCCATTAAAATAGTGGGAGGATGACACCTCGGATAACACTTCTAATTCAATCAATGAAAGGGTATGAAAACTTCCTTCGAATTAAGACAGGGTGTCAATTCACATTGTCCCTTTAAGAAAAAGAGATGGTTCTCTGTTACAATAGTTAAATCTCTGCATATTCATTAATGAAAGACCTGTGATCTTTATTGAATTCGTCTGGCTCCATAACCGAGATATCATGCCAACCTTGTCCTCGTCACATGTCTACCCCTCCTTTGTACCTCCCACATTTATTTCCAAGGCGGAAGGGCATCATATAGGGTTTAGGGAGGCTCACATTTTTGTCATTTCTGAATTGTTTCCTCCTACGAAGAGTTTCATGTGTTGCACTATCCTCCTTGAGGTTGAGACTATAAATCATGGTAGAAGATGCCTCTGGGGTTCTGTAATTTACACTTTCTTATCAGGGGAAAACTCCAAGTGGAAAGGGTGGACATGCCATGGTTATAGCCGACAACATGTCTGGGAACGATGGTAAGTACTTCCTTAAACTTAACCCTGATAGGTTAAGTAAGTACTATATTTTGACAACGTTAAGCGGGGTTGTCTTCTGATAAGTGTCATCGTTTTCTTTCAGTCTAGTTATGTTCTTCTCTACGGTAACCCGTTTAGGAAAGACTATTTAAATCTTAGGTCTTTCTTTATCTTCCTATAGATGGTTTCAGAGAAGTGTGTTAGCCCCGTGAGTGATTCACCGAAGAAAGAATCCCTCGATTTGATTGATGAAATATTAAGAGTCTTGGACTGGAAGGAGTCCTTCTTTCCCATACTCATTTGTACATCTACCATTTGATTTTCTCCTCTATTTTCTACGGTTGTTTTACTAGAAGTATTAAGACCTTAGGAGATTTACTGAAGTTCCTGTCTTCGGGGTGGGAAGCGAATAGTTCTCCTTACCGAGGCATGACGACTCTGTTTGATTTTAAAGATTTGCTACAACATTTTGTTTTGAAAGAGTTTGCAGTTAATCCCTTTAATAAATCTTTGGGAGAGGACTATCTTGTTGTTTTGTTTCTGCTTACAGTATGTTTATATAGGTTAGGTCCTATTTTTACTGTTGATATGTTTTATTGAAATAGAAAAGATTTAAGGGATTGTTATTGCCACTAATGATGGGCCTTGTTTATGTGTGGACCCATCAGAGGCTTACTGCACCTTTTCCCTTCACTCGGACAATCATCTAGGATATAAGCGGTAGACAAGGTTTCGGGTTTGTGCACTAAAGATGCATATTTACTATTTGACGTTTACCCTATTTATTTTTGCAAACTTTTCCTTTTATTACCTATTACTCGAATGAGGACTAAATTTCAGGGTTTTGTTTCTTGGTATATATCTCTCCATCCTGTATCGGTCTTGGATTCTACCTAAGTCTCCGACGAAAGGTATTCGAGTTCCGAACATTTTTCTCACTCTGGCTAATTCTACAGGTTCTAGATAATGCTTAAGGAAATTCATTCCCTTCTTTTGGTTCTGTTAGAAATAGTTTATTTAACTTGTGGAAAGGGAAGGAGGTTGTCATAGAAATTTCCAGGGTCATTCACCCGCCTTTGTAAAATGTTAATTTGGTAACTTTGATATTCTAACTGGTCCACTGTGTAGTTTGTTTCCTTGTTTATTTGCTAAAAGGCATACTTGGCTGTTATTATTTGAAGTGACTTTTTTTTCAATAAAGTGACCCGAATGTTTGATTTTGAACTCTGTACTTGTTCATTGGAAAGATCTAAGTCTATCTATATAATTTGACTCTGTCCCATACCAATTGTCTAAAATTTGCTACCGAAAGGAAGAAACCCTCTCAGGATTAAATGATGTGGTCATTAGTGCTATCCGGTTTATTGCATTCAGTTCACAATGCAAGAGCACATCAATTGTTTGTTTGGTCTAAAACGATCAAACTTTATACTTATTTTATAATGATGGTTGTCCTCCTGTCTGAGTTTTTTTATCATATTTAGAATGTAGGAATTATTTATGTGCATACAATCACTTATATGTATTAGCTTTTGTAGGTACTAGATTCCATATTTATTATTGTACTTTGTCAATTGATATGGATGTGCATATATCAGATCATATATGTACATGATACATATTGATTTTAGGTTTATCGTGGGTTTATAGTAACTTATCTTCACAAAGGGAAGATGGTATTCCGATTCCCTTTACAAATCTAAACTTGTAGAAAATATCTATTCCGTATACATATATAATCTAATTTCAACCTGTTCATACTTAGACGACATGTGCCAAACTTTCGATGTATGGAGAAGTATCTACTATAACCGAAAGAAAGAAAAAACAATCCAATCTCAGAAGAAATTACTCCATAATTTAGTCACAGAATCCATTTGAAATGATTTAGTAGGATAAACAAATTATTCATAAGTCTCGTATAGATTTTAGTCGAAAAGACGTATTCAGGGATCTATTATAATTGTTCTGTCAGATGTTTGACTCCACCCATTCATATGATCAAACAATTTTATTCCCATCTAGGTTATATAGGACATACCTACAAGTGTTAATGTTTTCGCTACTTCTATAGCGAATTCATCCTATAGATATATAAATAATTCGAGTTTGATACAACAAAATACATTCAACTAATATACAATTATTCATACAGGCATTAATGATTTCATTACTTCTGTAACTAATTCATTCAATAGATATACAAATAATTTGAATTTGATACAACAAATACATTTAAGCAAATATACAATTATTCATACATGCAAGGAGAGACTACATGTCTGAACTAGTGTGTAGAAAGAAAATGGGAACAACCACATTCCTCCCAACCGTAGAACCGAGTAGCCAAAATCACTTGCACGGTTCACCCCCTAGCCTGACCATGAGTCCATGAGGGCGAACTTGAAACACAACTCCTCCTCTGCAATGTCTTTCAGTTACAACAGGTTTCACTTGCCTCACACTCAATCAGTAGTATTCATAACAATAAAAAAACCAATAGTCTCTACTTTCTAGCATACTTGGCAGTGTCCTGCCTCCTCACATATGCTATTTATCAATTTTCCTAGGTCTTTTCCCTTCCTTGGGAATTTTCGCAGCTTTCTAAATCCCTGTTTTTTAGGGGCTACCAATGGCCAAATCACTGACTTGCCACTTGTAACAATCAACCTAGAGGTAGTTCCAACATGTTCCCCACTCATGGAGTCATGGTCAACTAATTTTAACATGGTTGTTCCATTTTTCCTCCTGCAATCAATATA
>JZKD02S1884754.1:11137-22442 GCA_000966675.3 Picea glauca
CCTCAAGGGTTTGATGTAATAATAGAATGTGGTTTCTTCTATCTTGCTTTGTGGATCTATTGTGTATTCAGTATTTGTGGTGATTATAATTGTAGATATATCTTGGTACTTAACAGAGACTATGACCTAGTGGGGGTGCCCAGGCCACTGAGTCTCCTCATTACCTCTCTAAGAGGTGGGGGACATTACAAAGACCTTTGAGGTTGTTGAATACCTCAAGAGGCAAGGATGTGTAGAAGAAACACAGTTGCAGACAGAAATCTTTGAGGAGTTCTGTAAAGATCTGCCAGGTCGGCATTGAGCCAATGCAAGGAGTGAAAAGAGGAAGAACTATGCTGTGAGTTCAATAGAAGAACCAAAATCACTAAGGATTCTGAGAGCTCTGCCAGGAGGGCATTGAGCAGGTGCATAAGGTGCATAGGAGAGGACAGAACTATTGGATGTTCTGTAAGAAGATACTCTTACAGGTGGGTATTGAGTAGGTGTGTAGATAGGCACATGAGAAAAGAACTCTTTGAGTTCTTCAAATTGAGGAAGAGTCCATTTAAGGATCCTCACAGGGTTGCTAAACACCCTGCAGACTCAGCAATAGGTTGCTTGAGTAGGAGACTAGCCAGGAGGGCATCCAAATTCTCCATCTGTGGGAGAAGGAAGAAGGATAAAATCCCTTAGGGGTCTGATTACTTGGAGAAGCTCAGAAGAGATATCACTTTAGTGTGAGAAGACTCTGTAGGAGTGCAGACATCAGAATCCTTTGAGGATTCAAGAAAAGGATCTCAGGAGGAACAACTTCGTTGAGAGCACAGGCGAGGACTCAGATTGTGGAGCTCACAGAGGAAAGGTAAAGGTCGAGGCCTTTAGTCTTGGATAAATCTTCCAAGCATCGGAAGAAAGCACCAAAGCTCGGGAGGTGCAACAGCTGTCGTCGGATCTGCTGAAAGGATCTGGACCATTGAGAGTTTCATGTCGAGGGAGAAGTAGGAGGAGCACACAAGGGGGATGGATCTAGACTGTCGAATATTTCTTAGAATACCCGTTAGCCATTGGATCTAATTGGAGTTGCGAGGGAGTTAAGCCTTCGTGAACAGGGGAGTGAAGTCCTGACAGGAATTTGTCATCGGGATTTCAGAATTCAGAACTTCGAGGATCAAAGGGACAAGATGCCAGGACATTTTGGAATTTGATTTTGTGAAATCATGAAATGAATGTGGAATTTCCATCTTGAAGGGATGCGTGGAAGAAATCAAGACCTTCAAGAAAAATCCAGATAGGAAAGTCCATCGGCATATCGGGGTTCGGTGTTTTGTGAATCCTCAAGATGAGATGTCCGGAGCATTTGAAACCCTAAAATCATGAAAGACATAGGACTGCGGTCATATGGAATAGTGGTCACATGGACCAGAAGATAGCTATGGGGCTAAACGCTGCTGAAGCCATTTCGGCATTTTGGGATTTCAATGATCGGGGAATTGAGAGAACAGGGGTTCTCGAGACATCGGGAATTGGGAAACCCCGATGCTTGGAATCACATTTCCTGTGGGGAAATTGTTCATGGTCGTGTTCGGGGCCATGAGGGAAAAGGAAGGACCTGTGGATCATATTTTAACAAAGATTCCAGTGGGAATCAAAAGAGCCGCTTCAGCTCACGAACTAGATAGAACGATCCTATGAGCAGACGTAGTTGGTGTTTGCATCAAGCTTGGGAGCTTAAGCCAAAAAGGAATATTATATTAATATTTCTTAAATCATAAAGTATGGATAATTATTTTATCCTAAGTTCTAAAGTTGGGGACAAGTGGGCCAAAGTAGTTCCCAACATGAAAAGTGTCAAGTTGGGGACATGCATACATATTGTTGGGACTTAGTTCATTTCCTATCATCTTTTCCATCATTCTTCCCATGATTCGTACCACCATTCAATCATCTAGTCAATTATCCATGAGCATGCACACACCCATTGAGCTATCCTTTTTAACTTCATGACTGTCTATGAACCCATATCCATAGCCATATTTCTGCTCATGTAGTTGGTTAGCGTGGGAGTTGGACTGAAGAAGTGGGTTGTCAGGCCCGTGGGATATTGAAGAGGCAGGTTGTCAGGCCCGTGAGAAATTCTCTGGGTGAGAGAATTGTTGGGGATCGATTTCCTGAAGATGTTGTACTATAGCTATAGTGCTCTAAGACTTCATGTTCGGCCTATTGTTGAAGCTCAGAAAGGAAGTGGCGTAGTCGAAGGACTGTTGAGAAGAGAAGGGGCACACTTCCTAGGTGGGACGACCATGTGGGGAATGAGGGACTATAGGCTGTTAGTTGAGTTGGCACCTGAGATAGAGTATTTCTTGTTGTCCATGAGCCTTTAGCCTAGTTAGGAATCCTTTTACCCAGGTGGAGTTTAGTCCCTTCTCAAGGGTGACTCATTGTTGAGAGTGATGAACAGTGTGGTCTAAGGATGGGAGGTTTGTGTAAAGTCTGGACGCAGTTGGTAACATTATTACCAAGACAAGTGTCAATTGGGTGATAAATTTACATGTTGCATTGTTATTTACATGCTTATATTTATGGGTTTATCTTATGTGTGTTTATAACTGTCTGTAAATTTATGGGTACTTCTTGTATATGTTGCATGTATATGTTTACTATCATTTTAGTATGAATCTGTGAATTTACATAATGTATTTTTCTATCTACATTTTTTATATATATGCTTCCTCAAGAGTTTCATGTGCATATGTATTTTAATTGCATGCAGTTCGAAACATTTATGTGGCATAGCTCAGTTGGATGCTAGGTATGTTACAATATATTTTGCATAGAGAACAGTAAGAGTTCTCTGGCGTAGCATGGCCTAGCATGGATGGTTGGGGACATTACACTTGAGGGTGGTACAGTTATCTACATCAACATTCATCATCAGTTACAGTCCCACATTTTGGTTGACACAAGCATGGGGCATGGCTGCCTTATTTGTTCAAAGATTTTATTTTTTCTCCCTTGAGAAAGGTTTGGGTCCCACAATTTTCCCTCTTCCTCTGGCGGATCACTCTTTCATTTCCTCTCTTCACTCTTCTTTACAATGGCATTCTCAACAAAACAAACATTGATGTATTTCAGCTATACATATGCTTCTAACCTCACACATCAGGGGGCATGTGTTATCATTGAAAAATCGTCTACAACATTTCACACAATGGTTGAAGAAACAAATCAATGCTAGCAACAATTATTCCACCTACAACACCAAATTCCATCAAAAGGAAAAAAACTATATAATTGGGTCAAAAATCAAAGTGCACAAATTCACCAAAGGAAGCGCACACACATTGTGTAGTATGTGTGGGCCAACACAACCCTCGGCACGCAAAATGAGCGACTATCTAAGATAGAATCTATGCACTTCTATGAATGATGCATTTATGGATCTTGTTGGCCCATCAACCACTTCTAGTTTGACACCCAACATGATTTGACACTCATATCTAAGAGAAATCTAGCTTGGAGGATGGTCAAGGGCTAGAGGGTGCCCTAAAAGGCCCCTTGTTCACACTATGAACCAATTAAATTTTTTCGTGAATGGATGCTATAAATAAGAGCCATGGGTGTTCTAAGAAACAAATATATTCAAGGTATGTTATGCTGCAATAATTCTTCCTTGAGAATCCTCTTTTCTCTTTGAAGCCTTCAAGCACCATTGCAATAGGCCATTCCGCTCACCTCTTGAGGGAATAACCATTTTTTTTCTTCACCATTTGTCATTTCTTCCATTGTAAGGAGAGAAGATCTCTCAATTAGGGAAATCAATATCCCTCCCAAGGAGGAAGAGGGGACTCATAAGTCCCTTCCTTTTCTCTATGGTGTTGTTCCTACTAATCTATTGATCCATTGGCAAGAATATGTTGGTAATTGTTTGATTTTCATGGTTCTAATTTTCTCAATCTTTCTAACATTTATTTCTTAGTTGTTTTTAGTTGTATTTATTTGTTTTCATGTGTGTTTGGTTTTTCTAACCCACTCACAAACTTTTGTCTTGTTTAGCAGGCTTATCTAAAAATGCAAGTGTTGTTGTTTTGCTCACCCAAGTGACAAAACCAACACAACATTAATTCCATAATTTATTAATAGCATGTACAACAACAAGGAATTATTTTTCAATTATCGTATAATTTAACTTGCAAGGAGTGAATTTTTTTTTGATGTAGTAGATGGCATATGGGTTTCTCTCCTCCTATTGTCCTAGTTGTTGGAATATTCAATAATACTGAGAGGGGGGGTGAATTAGTATTATGTATTTTTTACCATTTTTAACCACAACATGTAAACATTAAGTTATAAATAATTTATCAATTATGATTTCATTCAATATATCGTAAACATATAACAATGGATACACAATACACAATAATTTTACATGGAAACCCAAATGGGAGAAAAACATGAAACACTTTTTAATGTATCAAAATATTACATCCACCAAAGGAACCAACTTCCAAAATTCTCCAGAACCAATTGTAAGGAGGCACCAACCCTCTAGTGTATAGGCTATAACCTGACGGAAGCTACAACTCCCTAAATTTTCTAACTTCAACTGGAAGGAGGCTCCAACCCCTTATCCTTTCCCTTTCCTTCCTCTCTAAAATATAAATGATAGAATCAAGCTGTCATTGATACAGATACATCATCATCATCAAATCTATTTCAAACCAATAAACACATAAATATTATGACAAGATCTCCAAGAATATCTCCCAAATAATATACCCAAAATCACTAATATATGCATCAAACCATGTTCCAAAAACCTTCAAGATATACCTCAATCATGTGTCAAAACTCCAATATATTCCTCAAGCATATACCAAAAAATACAACATATTCCTCCAAGCATATGCCAAAAATATCCAATATATTTCTCAATCATATACCAAAATATCCAAGATACAATCCTCAAGACATATAAAAGACATACCTTCCGTTCTGTAAAAACCCTAGTGCATAATATATCAAATCATCAAACCTTGGCTTCAACATCAACAAGAGGTATTCATCTTCATAACCTTTCCTCAGCCTCGTGGGATTGGTCTGGGAAATGAGGGAGACCTCACGTGACGATTATTGGAAAACTAGTTGGGGCCTTGCGGGATACCCTATACTTGACCTGCAGGGCTCACCTCAGATAGGGTTTCACAAAAACTCCTTTTCATCTCTGCAACTCCAAAAACTTCCTACTTCACACAACTTCATTATCTCACTTATGCCAAGAAATCATAAGTTTTATTGATGATTAAATGAGATTTTATTTATTTTTATTTGTATCCTTCCAAGTACCTCCTTTAGTTGTGTTTAGGGCCAACATGTAACTTCTTGTTTGTAGTTGTTTTTATCCTTTACTTGATTTTTAGACTGACTTATAACTTCTAAACCATTTAGAAAAAAAATTTACATGATCATATTTAAGAGGGAGTATATCCTTAATCGTTAGGAACCACATGGCGTGCCACCTACCATTTGAAATGTCTTGATGAGGAATATCAATCCATAGGTGTTTTTCATGCATTTTCAAAGTCCTTCATTCTCTTTTTCTTCAATCAACTTCGGGATTCATGACCACACCTTTGGGGATTCCCGAACATACATTGTAACTTAATTTATTAACAACTAGGGATTCTTGTAGGATTCTTCAAAACGTCTTCTCATGAGGGACATGCTTAGAGATACGCCATAAGGGGACCACTTTAGAGATTCCCTCAAATAAACCCATTACTTCAAGGGGATTTTGGACCTACTTCGAGGCCTCTTCTAGGGTTGACATCAATGGAMACCAAGTTTCCAAAAATAYCCCCCTTTGGAATTCATGGCAACACTCATACTCCCCCTRTGACCATTTCTCCCCCTGTCATCATGCTTTTGATCTTTCTCTCCTCCTTCGACATCAATGGAAAAGGGTAACTCCCCCTGACCATTTMTCTCCCTCGGTATTATTTTCAAGATGTTATGTAGATCAATGTGGGTCAGGAAAAACTCATRWTTTCTATGAAATATACTCAAAGGTATCTATTGGGATARGTTTGGTGAATATATCTGCAATCTRTTATTTTGTCCCAATGTACTCTAACTTGATATTATTTTATATTAATTGTTCCCATAGAAAGTGGAACTTKATAGGAATGTGTTTGGTCTTGGAACACATCAATGGATTCTTSKATATACTTATAGAACTGGTATTGTCATGGAAGATTGATATGGGCTCGTCATATTTTAMTTGTATGTATTGTAGGGTTTKCTTCATCGAGAGGACTTGAGTACACCATGTTATTATTGCAATATATTTTTCTTATGTTGTGGATAAGGATAATGAAGACAACTTCTTACTCAACCARGACATTATAAATCACCCAAATAGAAGACTGRTCCACTRTTACTTCTTCTATCATCAATGTTTCCCACCCAATCTGCATCTATGTAGGCAACAATAGTCAATTCATTCCATTTTAGATACCATAGTACAAAATMTATTTTTCCTTTGAGATATCTGAAGATACTCTTTTCTTCCATAAYCATGGTTTCTTTCAATATTGGTTGAAATATTGCAACATATCCAACTACTTGCATCACATCTAGTCTTGAGGCTATCGCATAGAGTAAGTTGCCAATAATTGATCTATAGAGTCTCTGATCTTCTTCTTTAGATTCATCTTATTTTCTCAACTTGAAAACAATCACGATAGGAATACTTATAGATTTAAAATCTTCCATTCTTAAATTATTCAACATTTATTTGACGTAGTTGGTTTGGGAAATTAAAATGACTTCATCTAGATGAGATATTGGGAGTCCCAAGAAGAAAGTTAACTCACCATGTAGGGACATTTTGAACTCACTATGCATGTCCATGGAAAACGTCTGACTCAACCTGTCATCATCACTTCCAAATATGATGTAGTCCATGTATACTTCAATGATAAGTATGGTGTCCTGATCCATTTTTATATAAACATTTCTATTTGCTTTTCCCTTTTTGAATCCTTGTTGTTGTAATTACTTGACCATTCTTGAATATTTTTGGACTATGATTGTTGTTAGACCGAAACTTGCAGGCATTAGTCTCTGCCACAATTTTCATAGTTAGTATCCATGAGATGGGGTTAACCCATGTTGTGAAAATCGTGGGAAGCATTGAACCCAATGTCCAAAAATATCCCTCTCTCCCCCTCCCGCATGTGTTGGGTGAGTTTCAAACTCGATACTTGTCTCTTTAATACCATTTGTTGGAATATGATTTTCATTATACCAAAACCTGCAGGCATTATTATCCACCAAAATATTCAAAATTAGGATCCAGGAGAAGGATTTGACCCATGTTGAAAATTTTTTGGTAAGTGATGAATCCAATGTCCAAAAAATACCATGCTCTAGGGGCTTGCTTGAGTCCATACAAATATTTCTTCAATCTGCAAAAATAATCCTCCCTTTCTGATAGTAGGAACCCTTCTAGTTATTCGATGTAGACTTCTTCTTCTAATTATCCATTCATAAATGTTGATTTTATGTCCATCTGATAGACTATGATCCTTTTGGAACATGCATAGACCAATATTATTCTGATAGGTTCCATTCTAGAAATAGGTGAAAAATTTTCTTCAAAATATATTACTTCAACTTGAGCATATCCCTTGCATACTAATCTTTCTTTATTTCTGGTTACTTTTCCATCTTCGTTTAGTTTGTTTCTGAGAACCCATTTTTTACCAATCATGTTTTTGTCCTTAGGTATTGGAACCAATTCCCATGTCTCATTCTTCTCTATTTGATTAAGTTCTTCTTCCATGGACTTGATCCAATTTCCATAACTATTGGATTCCTCAAAGTTTCTTGGTTCAACTGTGGATAATAATTCTATAAGTATTTGTTTTGGTTCTTATTTGATTCTTCAGGTTTCTATTCCTTTCTTTTATACCCAATAATATGTTCTAGTGAATTATTCTTTTTACACCAATGTTTGGGTGTCCTAGAAGATGTCTAGAGATATTGATGATTTTCTTCTTTTCCTTCTTTCTTTTCTTCCGGTTTCTTATCCTCTAGTTCTTTTTCTTCTACTACTACTTCTTCTTTTAGTTCTTCTACTATTATTTTCAAGATGTTATGTAGATCAATGTGGGTCAGGAAAAACTCATATTTTCTACGAAATATACTCAAAGGTATCCATTGGGATAGGTTTGGTGAATATATCTGCAATCTGTTATTTTGTCCCAATGTACTCTAACTTGATATTATTTTATATGACTTGTTCCCATAGAAAGTGGAACTTGATAGGAATGTGTTTGGTCTTGGAATGCATCAATGGATTTTTGGATATACTTATAGAACTGGTATTGTCATGGAAGATTGATATGGGCTCGTCATATTTTACTTGTGTGTATTGTAGGGCTTGCTTCATCGAGAGGACTTGAGTACAACATGTTATTATTGCAATATATTTTTATTATGTTGTGGATAAGGATAACGAAGATAACTTCTTACTCAACCAGGACATTATAAATCACCCAAGTAGAAGACTAATCCACTGTTACTTCTTCTATCATCAATGTTTCCCACCCAATCTGCATCTATGTAGGCAACCATAGCCAGTTCATTCCATTTTAGATACCATAGTCCAAAATATGTTTTTCCTTTGAGATATATGAAGATACTCTTTTCTTCCATAACCATGGTTTCTTTCAATATTGGTTGAAATATTGCAACATATCCAACTACTTGCATCACATCTAGTCTTGAGGTTATCGCATAGAGTAAGTTGCCAATAATTGATCTATAGAGTCTCTGATCTTCTTCTTTAGATTCATCTTATTTTCTCAACTTGAAAACAATCACGATAGGAGTACTTATAGTTTTGAAATCTTCAATTCTTAAATTATTCAACATTTATTTGACGTACTTGGTTTTGGAAATGAAAATGACTTCATATAGATGAGATATATGGGAGTCCCAAGAAGAAAGTTAACTCACCATGTAGGGACATTTTGAAATCACTATGCATGTCCATGGAAAACGTCTGACTCAACCTGTCATCATCACTTCCGAATATGATGTAGTCCATGTATACTTCAATGATAAGTATGGTGTTCTGATCCATTTTTATATAAAAATTTCTATTTGCATTTCCCTTTTTGAATCCTTGTTGTTGTAATTACTTGACCATTCTTGAATATTTTTGGACTATGCTTGTTGTTAGACCGAAACTTGCAGGCATTAGTCTCTACCAAAATTTTTAGAGTTAGGATCCACGAGATGGGGTTAACCCATGTTGTGAAAATCATGGGAAGCATTGAACCCAATGTCCAAAATTATCCCTCCCTCCCCCTCCTTCATGTGCTGGGTGAGTTTCAAACTCGATACTTGTCGCTTTGATACCATTTGTTGGAATACGATTTTCATTATACCAAAATCTGCAGGCATTATTATCCACCAAAATATTTAGAGTTAGGATCTAGGAGAAGGAGTTGATCCATGTTGAAAAAATTGTGGTAAGTGATGAGTCCAATGTCCAAAAAATACCATGCTCTAGGGGATTTCTTGAGTCCATACAAATATTTCTTCAATCTGCAAAAATAATCCTCCTGTTCTAATAGTAGGAACCCTTCTAGTTATTCGATGTAGACTTCTTCTTCTAATTCTCAATTTAGAAATGTTGATTTTGTGTCCATCTAATAGACTGTGATCCTTTTGGAACATGCATAGGCCAAGATTATTCTGATAGATTCCATTCTAGAAATAGGTGAAAGATTTTCTTCAAAATATATTACTTCAACTTGAGCATATCCCTTGCATACTAATCTTTCTTTATTTCTTGTTACTTTTCCATCTTCGTTTAGTTTGTTTCTGAGAACCCATTTTGTACTAATAATGTTTTTGTCCTTAGGTCTTGGAACCAATTCCCATGTCTCATTCTTCTCTATTTGATTAAGTTCTTGTTCCATGGACTTGATCCAATTTCCATCACTATTGGATTCCTCAAAGTTTCTTGATTCAACTGTGGATAATAATTCTATAAGTATTTGTTTTGGTTCTTATTTTCTTCTTTAGGTTTCTATTCCTTGCTTTTATCCCCAATAATTTGTTGTAGTGAATTATTCTTTGGACACCAATGTTTGGGTATCCTAGAAGATGTCTAGAGATATTGATGATTTTCTTCTTTTCCTTCTTTCTTTTCTTCTGGTTTCTTATCCTCTGGTTCTTTTTCTTCTACTACTACTTCTTCATTTAGTTCTTCTACCATTATTTTCAATATGTTATGTAGATCAATGTGGGTCAGGAAAAACTCATATTTTCTACGAAATATACTCAAAGGTATCCATTGGGATAGGTTTGGTGAATATATCTGCAATCTGTTATTTTGTCCCAATGTACTCTAACTTGATATTATTTTATATGACTTGTTCCCATAGAAAGTGGAACTTGAAAGGAATGTGTTTGGTCTTGGAATGCATCAATGGATTCTTGGATATACTTCTAGAACTGGTATTGTCATGGAAGATTGAGATGGGCTTGTCATATTTTACTTGTATGTATTGTAGGGTTTGCTTCATCGAGAGGACTTGAGTACAACATGTTATTATTGCAATATATTTTTCTTATGTTGTGGATAAGGATAATGAAGACAAATTCTTACTCAACCAGGACATTATAAATCACCCAAGTAGAAGACAGATCCACTGTTACTTCTTCTATCATCAATGTTTCCTGCCCAATCTGCATCTATGTAGGAAACCATAGCCATTTCATTCCATTTTAGATACCATAGTCCAAAATCTATTTTTCCTTTGAGATATATGAAGATACTCCTTTCTTCCATAACCATAGTTTCTTTCAATATTGGTTGAAATATTGCAACATATCCAACTACTTGCCTCACATCTAGTCTTGAGGCTATCGCATAGAGTAAGTTGCCAATAATTGATCTATAGAGTCTCTGATCTTCTTCTTTAGATTCATAATATTTTATCAAATTTAAAACAATCAAGATAGGAGTTGATCCGGCAGGATCTTTTCAATGATTATGGTTGAGTTTTAAACTTACATGAATAATTTAACCATTTGAGAATTTAATGAAAGAACGAGGAAAGAAGAGGATTATATTAGTCAAATATACATATGCAGATCTGAAAAGAATAATAAACAGCAAACCATAAGAACACAGGTTGATAACGGAGTTCGGCACAATGTTTGCCTACGTCTCCGGGCCTTTTTCCTTGTGGGGGAGGCTTCTTTATTTCTGCTCAAGTGCTCAAAATTACATCTCAGCAATGCCTAT
>JZKD02S1884754.1:32563-45004 GCA_000966675.3 Picea glauca
ATGGCTCATGAGTTCCATGTGATGTCTCTATGTTTGAATGCTTTTATGAAACATAATTAGTTTTGGTTCTTGTGCATATGAGTTCATATCTGTTTGGTCATTCGATGTCTTGCGTCAGATCAGGATGAATCTTGAAGGTTCTTTGCATCCTCCTAAGTATTTTCGTTGCCCTTCCATATCCGTTTGTCTCAATAGTCATTCATGTGAGCATTCTTCTCTTCAGGGGATATTAAAATGAAAACGCTCTAGGATACTCCATACCTTTTGTTGGTAACTTGAGAAGGACCCTGGTCTGATCAAACTTGCACCAAAAAAAAAGTTTCGTTGTCGGGACCTGTGTTGAAAGGGAACTTGTAGGGAGGATGCTTCAGTGAATTCACAGATATAATATTGACCAATGGTGGGAAATAAAATATGACACCTTCATATGGAAAGAAGTGGATATGAGGGGAAAATTTGTGGAAGATACCCATGAGGCAGTCTTTTACTTAGAAAGATCGAGTGACCAATACGATATATTCTGGGTTAAGTTCCCGGAAGAACTTTTCCATTGGATTAATAGGCTCCAGGAAGCTCTAGAGTTCTAAGAATGAGTCAACAAGACCTGTACTTGGGACACAAAAAATATTGCATCACTTCATCGGTTGGATCATCCAATCACATGAGCGATTGATTTCTAGGTCAATACCACACTAGAAGGATACATTATTGAGTTTGTAGCTGAAAACCACCAATCGTTTTCGTGAGAAGAAGAAAATTTCAAGAAAGACACAAGGGGAAGATTGTTGATAGAAATACCTCTATGGATTAATGTTTTCTTGATGGAAGAGGGGATGTTGACTATGTCCCTAACTGATATGGAAGCGTAAACACCCTCACTTGGGGTAGGGAGAGGCTGGGGTAGATTCATGGCCTTATAGATGGGAAGGGTTCTTTGAAAAAGGGGTGGGGACAAAAATAAATGAACTCAAGAGATGAGCGATCCTTTAAAAGAGCTTCCATAGTTGAGAATTGGTGGCATGCCAAGATCAAGAAAGAAACAAGACAGTCTGAGAAGGTGCAGAAAGAAGTTGGACCAGGAGAAGTAGAGGAAATATAGATGGAAGAGTTGTGGAAGATGAGAAGACAAGAAATAATTGCTAGTCAAAGATTAAGTGAGAGAGAAGCACAGAGAGAAATAAGTCCCCAATAGGTTGGATAATAAGGAGAAGGTGTATACGTAAGAGAGGAGGAAGTCAGCATGAATCTTGAAGAAGAAAGAGAATATTTTTCCTCGATGACAGGAAAGATCGAGAATCCGGCTGAAGAGACTGCTCCAGTTGAAGACGATGAGAGCCCCCAGATCAAAGAAAACCACCCCGAATCCAGTGGCACCACCCCCAAATCACCCATACCCCAAGTGTCTTATATACAAGTGGTAAGTTCAATACTACCTTACCATTCTATTTCTATTCTGATACAATTAGTTAGTCAGTCACAGCAGGGAAGTGCGAGTACAGGGAGGATATTGGGATCCCCTGGTAGATCGCAAGCAGGACCGTTAGGTTTCATTTTTATAAGAGCACCAAGATCATAAATGGTTGTTCATGTGGGTGGTTCGATTTCCCAATACCCAGAATTCTAGGGTAATGGAGTTGAAGATGTTGAGCATCACTAGTTCTTGTGCGAGGAAATATGGAGATCCAGAGGGACTCCAGATGCGAATAAGTTGGTTGAGTTCTAGAATACCTTGAGAGGTCATGCTCTCAAGTTGTACATGAATATTGTTTAGACAAGAGTGCCAAGGATGCAAGTTCAAGCATTCACACTTGTCCAGGTATGGACAAGGTTCATAGTGGAGTTTAAGCTACCTTAGTCAGAACAAAAATCTCTTTCTGAGTTGCATGAGATTCAACAAAGGGAAGGTGAATCAGCCTAGGAATACAACCAAAAGTTTAAAGATGCTATAGGGATTTTAGCACATATGATCCATGCGGAACATCAAAGGGAGTGGTATATTCATGGATTTCTACCTCTGACATAGATTTTTCTAATGCAACAATGGATAGCCACTCTAACGGACACCCTAGAACAATCAAAGAATATTGAAGCCATGGTAGGATATCCTGGGACCCTGAGAGTGACCAGACCCCCAAAAGATGCAAATTTGGAGAAAATACAGGGGCAAATATCAGTGCTTACAGAAAATATTCAAGAAATGATGATACCTAGACCAGGACGACCACATGTCTAGTGCACTGGATGTTATACATAAGGACATCTGGTGAATGAATGTCCATGAATGGGGTGAATGGTACCTCCTTAGAATACAATGGGACCCTCACTAGGACCCACGGGAGGATTTGCGCAAGTGTATAAAAAATTACCATTCCATAACCCCACCTCATATCATGCTTTTCCAAGGAGCCAAGCAGCACCAGAAGTTGAGTATTGTGAGATCTGTCGAATCCATGGGTATGGGCCAAGACAATGCCCCATTATGTAGAAATATTTGACAGTACCAAATAAATTACACTGTGATTTTTGCGCATCTACTACTCATACTACCAATCGATGTAGAGCATTGGATGCACTTGCAGAGAGGTTGGACCAAACATCATTCAGAGTGAATGAAAACCCTCAAGGGCTAGGAAGAGGTCGAGGAGGTGGAGATGGAGGAGACCTCATAGGAGGAAGAACTGGGGGAAGAGGGCCAAGCATATGCTATAATTGTGATGAGAAAGGCCATATGGCTAGAGACTATCCTCATCCCAGGTGGCCATAGTGCTCTCACTACAGAACCAATGGGAATGCAACTGAAGACTTCCCAGAACTAATTGAAAAATGGGAAGATAGGGTACGTAAATGAGGAACTAACCTCATCAGTTCATAAATAAAGAGAGTTAGTAAGGGAAAATTACCCAACCTCAATATCATTACTCGAGGAGGAGAAAAGACAGGAGTTGATGTTGATAATCTACCTCAGATCTAGAAAGAAACACTTAAATAAGACATGTATGACCCTCTAAAACAAAAGTTGTTCTTTAAATATTTCATAGAGGTGTTTCAGAATATCCCTAGCCTTGAGATGCAAGAGAAACCCCCACAACCTATTGTTTACCCTAATATTGCGCAAGTCCCTGCTTCACCTCCTGCACCTAGAAACCATGTAATCACACCAAGACAACCTAAGCAACCTCAAAATTTAGTTGACCTTTGGCTTCAATTATTCTTTGACATTCTCGAGAATGATCAATTAACAGATAATTTGTGCAATGCGTTATGCCTAGTTTTAGGGAATGAACAACCCATAGAAGTAGAAATAAGGACTAGTCTTCCTGAAAAGAGTAATCAGAGGGTGTAGAGAAGAAAAGTATGAATTGGAAAATAATTCAAACTAGTATCTCAGCTAGATGAATTTGAGATCAAGGATGTCATGTTGGATCTAGGATCTGATGTGAACATTCTTCCTAAGAATACTTAGGAAGCCTTAGGAAAACCTAGGATGACATATTCCCCAATTAAGCTAAGAATGGCCAACCAATACTGTATTTTCCCAATAGGAATACTGGAGAGTGTGGAAATAGATGTTCCGGGAGTGAAGACCGTAGCTAAATTTGAAGAGATTGAAATCATGGGGGATAAGGACCCTTACCCTGCACTACTTGGAATTGATTGGGCCTATAACAACTATGTAGTAATTTAATTAAAGAAAGACACCATGACCTTTGAGGATAATGGAATCAAGGTAGTTCAACCCTTGGATCCATATGTAGGGATCAGATATATAGAGGCAACATATAATAAAATGGAGGGAGAAGAATTGGATCAGTTGTACATTTTAACAACAAGAAAAAGAGATGATTATATAAATCCTACTGTCGATGGATCGGTAAGTTGGAGGAGTATACAGTCAGTAGACGAAGACTTAGAATTGGCATTTGACATTTGGCTGCAAGGCTCATACAGAATGTTATTGAGAATATGTGAAACTGTCAGGGAAATGAGATGGGTTGGGACCGAGGTCAGAGAACACCCAATATATGATGGCACATTAGGACCTAATAGTTTTCTTATCAGCATGGAAGAAAAGGTAGCGGAAGGTCAGAGGATATCAGTACTAGATTTATCCCTCCAAGACACCTGTGCTAGATGGTGGGCCAATTATAAAGTCCTACTAAGAAATTGGGATGATGTGAAGCAAGCTATAAAATATAGGTTCCAAGATAAGGAGGAGCTAGAATCAAAGATATAGATAAATTTCAAAGTTATGCAACTATTTAGTGGAGAATCTGATCCTAGAGAACATATTGAATAATGCGTGACACAATGGAAATTTAGGAAAATACCCTCTCTCTTTTGGGTTCATGTATTTCCCCACTCAGTAAGTCCAATCCCAAAAGCTTGGATCATACATGAAGAAAACAGAAGACAAAACAATGACTAGAAGACGCTAGCGGATCATTTTTGCAAGGACTTCTCGTTTACAAGTAAATACCCTGATCTTGAAGTAGTCCTACAAAAGATTAAAGAATTCCTTTTTACAGACTATAGTAATCAGAAATTCAACCTAGTGGTGTGTGAAAAACATAGTTGAGAACGTCAGGATAATATTCACCTACACTCAACCAAGAATCTTATAGAATTCTATAAGATTAGAAGGGATTTAGAAATCCCATATGATTTAGAGGAATTGAGAAACCTAGCCATTAAAGAGACAGAAGGGAATAGAGAAATCAAGAACATCATACCTAGTCAGACTGATAGTTCTTATAATTACCCATTAAAGTTGTGCAAAGTCAATATAGGGACCACAGAGAAACCTAAGATAGCTATGGTGGGAGATTACTGGGATGAGAAAACTAGTCAAGAAATATAGAGTTTGTTGCGGGAATATGAGGATTTGTTCCAAAATACCTTTTCAGAGTTAAAGGGAATCAAAGGAGTTATGGGACAGATGAAAATTGAATTAAAACTAGGATCAAAGCCTTTGAGGCATAGACCATACCGTATTAACCCTAGAGTAAAAGAGAAGATTAAGAAGGAGATAGACAAGATGCTGGAAGCCAGACTTATTTTTGCAGTGGAACAAGCAAAATGAGTCAGCTCAATAGTCATCCAAAGTAAGAAAGGAACAAATGATATCAAGGTCTATGTGGATGATGGAAGCCTTAAATCTTCCTATGTGCATGACCCTTTCCCAACACCTTTTACTGATGAGGTTCTAGAACAATTTGTGGGGAAAGAAGCTTACTCATTCACAGATGGATTTTCAGGCTACCACCAAGTAAGGATTGCCGAAGAGGACAAAAATAAGACCACATTCATAATAGAATGAGGGTATTTTTCATACAACGTGATGCTATTTGGCTTAAAAAACGCCCTTGCAATTTTCTCCAGGATTGTAATAGCATATTTTAGTGAGTTCATTCACAATTTTATAGAAGTCTATATGGATGATTGGATGATATACAGTCTGCTCAAGGAACATGTAGCATTATTATGGCCGATGTTTGATAGATGCAGAGACTTGAAGATATCATTGAATCTCAGAAAGCATATCTTTTGTGTACCACATGGGAATTTATTGGGCCACATAATATGCGAAGAGGGAGTATTGGTAGACCCAACCAAAGTTGTGGTTATTGTGAATATGTTGCCACCTATGAGTGCTAAGCAGTTGTGCTCCACGTTGGGACACACAAGGTACTATCGCAGGTTCATCAGAAGATATGCTAACATTACTGCACCTCTGAAAAATCTACTGAAAAAGGAAGAAATGTTCCAATGGACCCCAAAATGTGATAAAGCATTAAAGACCCTAAAGGAGAAGCTCAACACAACACCGATTATGATATTCCCAAAATAGGAAAATGAATTTCATGTCCATGTAGATGCTTCAGGTATTTACTTAGGAGATTTCTTAGTGCAACCTGGAGATGGATCCATGGATCATCCTATCTATTTTGTGAGATGGAAGTTGTCACAAGTTGAGCACAACTACACAACGATAGAAAGGGAGGGTTTAGCCATTATTTATGACTTTCATAAATTTAGACATTATTTGTTAGGTTCTGATTTTAAGTTCTTTACTGATCATTCTGCATTGAAATATCTAGTTAATAAACCTGTGTTGGAAGGGATAATTTGTAGATGGTTGCTATTATTTTAGGAATTCTCTATTGAAGTAATTATTAATCTTGGAATATGCAATGTAGGACCTGATCACTTGTCTAGATTAGAGTCAGGGGAAAGTGGAGGAGAAGTTGATGATCAGCTCCCAGATGCAGATTTGTTCNTAAGATCAGGATGAATCTTGAAGGTTCTTTGAATCCTCCTAAGTATTTTCGTTGCCCTTCCATATCCGTTTGTCTCAATAGTCATTCATGTGAGAATTCTTCTCTTCAGGGGATATTAAAATGAAAACTCTCTAGGATACTCTGTACCTTTTGTTGGTAACTTGAGAAGGACCCTGGTCTGATCAAACTTGCACCAAAAAAAAAGTTTCGCTGTCGGGACCTGTGTTGAAAGGGAACTTGTAGGGAGGATGCTTCAGTGAATTCACAGATATAATATTGACCAATGGTGGGAAATAAAATATGACACCTTCATATGGAAAGAAGTGGATATGAGGGGAAAATTTGTGGAAGATACCCATGAGGCAGTCTTTTACTTAGAAAGATCGAGTGACCAATACGATATATTCTGGGTTAAGTTCCCGGAAGAACTTTTCCATTGGATTAATAGGCTCCAGGAAGCTCTAGAGTTCTAAGAATGAGTCAACAAGACCTGTACTTGGGACACAAAAAATATTGCATCACTTCATCGGTTGGATCATCCAATCACATGAGCGATTGATTTCTAGGTCAATACCACACTAGAAGGATACATTATTGAGTTTGTAGCTGAGAACCACCAATAGTTTTCGTGAGAAGAAGAAAATTTCAAGAAAGACACAAGGGGAAGATTGTTGATAGAAATCCCTCTATGGATTAATGTTTTCTTGATGGAAGAGGGGATGTTGACTATGTCCCTAACTGAGATGGAAGCGTAAACACCCTCACTTGGGGTAGGGAGAGGCTGGGGTAGATTCATGGCCTTATAGATGGGAAGGGTTCTTTGAAAAAGGGGTGGGGACAAAAATAAATGGACTCAAGAGATGAGCGATCCTTTAAAAGAGCTTCCATAGTTGAGAATTGGTGGCATGCCAAGATCAAGAAAGAAACAAGACAGTATGAGAAGGTGCAGAAAGAAGTTGGACCAGGAGAAGTAGAGGAAATATAGATGGAAGAGTTGTGGAAGATGAGAAGACAGGAAATAATTGCTAGTCAAAGATTAAGTGAGAGAGAAGCATAGAGAGAAATAAGTCCCCAATAGGTTGGATAATAAGGAGAAGGTGTATACGTAAGAGAGGAGGAAGTCAGCATGAATCTTGAAGAAGAAAGAGAATATTTCTCCTCGATGACAGGAAAGATAGAGAATCCGGCTGAAGAGACTACTCCAGTGGAAGATGATGAGAGCCCCCAGATCAAAGAAAACCACCCCAAATCTAGTGGCACCACCCCCAAATCACCCATACCCCAAGTGTCTTATATATAAGTGGTAAGTTCAATACTACCTTACCATGCTAGTTCTATTCTGATACAATTAGTTAGTCAGTCATAGCAGGGAAGTGCGAGTACAGGGAGGATATTGGGATCCCCTGGCAGATCGCAAGTAGGACCGTTAGGTTTCATTTTGATAAGAGCACCAAAATCATAAATGGTTGGTCATGTGGGTGGTTCGATTTCCCAATACCCATAATTCTAGGGTAATGGAGTTGAAGATGTTGAGTATCACTAGTTCTTGTGCGAGGCAATATGGATATCCAGAGGGACTCCGGATGCGAATAAGTTGGTTGAGTTCTAGAATACCTTGAGAGGTCATGCTCTCAAGTTGTACATGAATATTGTTTAGACAAGAGTGCCAAGGATGCAAGTTCAAGCGTTCACACTTGTCCAGGTATGGACAAGGTTCATAGTGGAGTTTAAGCTACCTTAGTCAGAACAAAAATCTCTTTTTGAGTTGCATGAGATTCAACAAAGGGAAGGTGAATCAGCCTGGGAATACAACCAGAATGTTAAAGATGCTATAGGGATTTTAGCACATATGATCCATGCGGAACATCAAAGGGAGTGGTATATTCATGGATTTCTACCTCTGACATATATTTTTCTACTGCAACAATGGATAGCCACTCTAACGGACACCCTAGAACAATCAATGAATATTGAAGCCATGGTAGGATATCCTGGGATTCTGAGAGTGACCAGACCCCCAAAAGATGCAAATTTGGAGAAAATACAGGGGAAAATATCAGTGCTTACAGAAAATATTCAAGAAATGATGATACCTAGACCAGGACGACCATAGGTCTAGTGCACTGGATGTTATACATAAGGACATCTGGTGAATGAATGTCCATGAATGGGGTGAATGGTACCTCCTTAGAATCCAATGGGACCCTCACTAGGACCCACGGGAGGATTTGCGCAAGTGTATAAAAACTTACCATCCCATAACCCCACCTCATATCATGCTTTTCCAAGGAGCCAAGCAGCACCAAAAGTTGATTATTGTGAGATCTGTCGAATCCATGGGTATGGGCCAAGACAATGCCCCATTATGTAGAAATATTTGACAGTACCAAATAAATTACACTGTGAGTTTTGCGCATCTACTACTCATACTACCAATCGATGTAGAGCATTGGATGCACTTGCAGAGAGGTTGGACCAAACATCATTCAGAGTGAATGAAAACCCTCAAGGGCCAAGAAGAGGTCGAGGAGGTGGAGATGGAGGAGACCTCATAGGAGGAAGAACTGGGGGAAGAGGGCCAAGCATATGCTATAATTGTGAT
Organism: Picea glauca; assembly: GCA_000966675.3. Classification (NCBI taxonomy): domain Eukaryota; kingdom Viridiplantae; phylum Streptophyta; class Pinopsida; order Pinales; family Pinaceae; genus Picea; species Picea glauca. The sequence continues at coordinate 41,444 of JZKD02S1884754.1, forward strand.
GAGAAAGTCCATATGGCTAGAGACTATCCTCATCCCAGGTGGCCATAGTTCTCTCACTACAGAACCAATGGGAATGCAACTGAAGACTTCCCAGAACTAATTGAAAAATGGGAAGATAGGGTACGTAAATGAGGAACTAGCCTCATCAGTTCATAAATAAAGAGAGTTAGTAAGGGAAAATTACCCAACCTCAATATCGTTACTCGAGGAGGAGAAAAGACAGGAGTTGATGTTGATAATCTACCTCGGATCTAGAAAGAAACACTTAAATAAGACATGTATGACCCTCTAAAACAAAATTTGTTCTTTAAATATTTCATAGAGGTGTTTCAGAATATCCCTAGCCTTGAGATGCAAGAGAAACCCCCACAACCTATTGTTTACCCTAATATTGCGCAAGTCCCTGCTTCACCCCCTGCACCTAGAAACCATGTAATCACACCAAGACAACCTAAGCAACCTCAAAATTTAGTTGACCTTTGGCTTCAATTATTCTTTGACATTCTCGAGAATGATCAATTAACAGATAATTTGTGCAATGCGTTATGCCTAGTTTTAGGGAATGAACAACCCATAGAAGTAGAAATAAGGACTAGTCTTCCTGAAAAGAGTAATCAGAGGGTGTAGAGAAGAAAAGTATGAATTGGAAAATAATTCAAACTAGTATCTCAGCTAGATGAATTTGAGATCAAGGATGTCATGTTGGATCTAGGATCTGATGTGAACATTCTTCCTAAGAATACTTAGGAAGCCTTAGGAAAACCTAGGATGACATATTCCCCAATTAAGCTAAGAATGGCCAACCAATACTGTATTTTCCCAATAGGAATACTGGAGAGTGTGGAAATAGATGTTCCGGGAGTGAAGACCGTAGCTAAATTTGAAGAGATTGAAATCATGGGGGATAAGGACCCTTACCCTGCACTACTTGGAATTGATTGGGCCTATAACAACTATGTAGTAATTTAATTAAAGAAAGACACCATGACCTTTGAGGATAATGGAATCAAGGTAGTTCAACCCTTGGATCCATATGTAGGGATCAGATATATAGAGGCAACATATAATAAAATGGAGGGAGAAGAATTGGATCAGTTGTACATTTTAACAACAAGAAAAAGAGATGATTATATAAATCCTACTGTCGATGGATCGGTAAGTTGGAGGAGTATACAGTCAGTAGACGAAGACTTAGAATTGGCATTTGACATTTGGCTGCAAGGCTCATACAGAATGTTATTGAGAATATGTGAAACTGTCAGGGAAATGAGATGGGTTGGGACCGAGGTCAGAGAACACCCAATATATGATGGCACATTAGGACCTAATAGTTTTCTTATCAGCATGGAAGAAAAGGTAGCGGAAGGTCAGAGGATATCAGTACTAGATTTATCCCTCCAAGACACCTGTGCTAGATGGTGGGCCAATTATAAAGTCCTACTAAGAAATTGGGATGATGTGAAGCAAGCTATAAAATATAGGTTCCAAGATAAGGAGGAGCTAGAATCAAAGATATAGATAAATTTCAAAGTTATGCAACTATTTAGTGGAGAATCTGATCCTAGAGAACATATTGAATAATGCGTGACACAATGGAAATTTAGGAAAATACCCTCTCTCTTTTGGGTTCATGTATTTCCCCACTCAGTAAGTCCAATCCCAAAAGCTTGGATCATACATGAAGAAAACAGAAGACAAAACAATGACTAGAAGACGCTAGCGGATCATTTTTGCAAGGACTTCTCGTTTACAAGTAAATACCCTGATCTTGAAGTAGTCCTACAAAAGATTAAAGAATTCCTTTTTACAGACTATAGTAATCAGAAATTCAACCTAGTGGTGTGTGAAAAACATAGTTGAGAACGTCAGGATAATATTCACCTACACTCAACCAAGAATCTTATAGAATTCTATAAGATTAGAAGGGATTTAGAAATCCCATATGATTTAGAGGAATTGAGAAACCTAGCCATTAAAGAGACAGAAGGGAATAGAGAAATCAAGAACATCATACCTAGTCAGACTGATAGTTCTTATAATTACCCATTAAAGTTGTGCAAAGTCAATATAGGGACCACAGAGAAACCTAAGATAGCTATGGTGGGAGATTACTGGGATGAGAAAACTAGTCAAGAAATATAGAGTTTGTTGCGGGAATATGAGGATTTGTTCCAAAATACCTTTTCAGAGTTAAAGGGAATCAAAGGAGTTATGGGACAGATGAAAATTGAATTAAAACTAGGATCAAAGCCTTTGAGGCATAGACCATACCGTATTAACCCTAGAGTAAAAGAGAAGATTAAGAAGGAGATAGACAAGATGCTGGAAGCCAGACTTATTTTTGCAGTGGAACAAGCAAAATGAGTCAGCTCAATAGTCATCCAAAGTAAGAAAGGAACAAATGATATCAAGGTCTATGTGGATGATGGAAGCCTTAAATCTTCCTATGTGCATGACCCTTTCCCAACACCTTTTACTGATGAGGTTCTAGAACAATTTGTGGGGAAAGAAGCTTACTCATTCACAGATGGATTTTCAGGCTACCACCAAGTAAGGATTGCCGAAGAGGACAAAAATAAGACCACATTCATAATAGAATGAGGGTATTTTTCATACAACGTGATGCTATTTGGCTTAAAAAACGCCCTTGCAATTTTCTCCAGGATTGTAATAGCATATTTTAGTGAGTTCATTCACAATTTTATAGAAGTCTATATGGATGATTGGATGATATACAGTCTGCTCAAGGAACATGTAGCATTATTATGGCCGATGTTTGATAGATGCAGAGACTTGAAGATATCATTGAATCTCAGAAAGCATATCTTTTGTGTACCACATGGGAATTTATTGGGCCACATAATATGCGAAGAGGGAGTATTGGTAGACCCAACCAAAGTTGTGGTTATTGTGAATATGTTGCCACCTATGAGTGCTAAGCAGTTGTGCTCCACGTTGGGACACACAAGGTACTATCGCAGGTTCATCAGAAGATATGCTAACATTACTGCACCTCTGAAAAATCTACTGAAAAAGGAAGAAATGTTCCAATGGACCCCAAAATGTGATAAAGCATTAAAGACCCTAAAGGAGAAGCTCAACACAACACCGATTATGATATTCCCAAAATAGGAAAATGAATTTCATGTCCATGTAGATGCTTCAGGTATTTACTTAGGAGATTTCTTAGTGCAACCTGGAGATGGATCCATGGATCATCCTATCTATTTTGTGAGATGGAAGTTGTCACAAGTTGAGCACAACTACACAACGATAGAAAGGGAGGGTTTAGCCATTATTTATGACTTTCATAAATTTAGACATTATTTGTTAGGTTCTGATTTTAAGTTCTTTACTGATCATTCTGCATTGAAATATCTAGTTAATAAACCTGTGTTGGAAGGGATAATTTGTAGATGGTTGCTATTATTTTAGGAATTCTCTATTGAAGTAATTATTAATCTTGGAATATGCAATGTAGGACCTGATCACTTGTCTAGATTAGAGTCAGGGGAAAGTGGAGGAGAAGTTGATGATCAGCTCCCAGATGCAGATTTGTTC
>JZKD02S1884754.1:55973-66581 GCA_000966675.3 Picea glauca
GTCTCAAAACCTTTTGGTTGTTTAATGTACACTTCTTCCTCAATGATCCCATTGAGGAACACAGTTTTAACATCCATCTGATGAATGAGCCAGCTCATCTACGCTGAGAGTGCAAGGATGGATCTTATGGAAGACTACCTTGCAACAGGTGCAAAGGTCTCATCATAATCTATCCCCTCAATATATGAGAAGCCCTAGGCCACAAACCTAGCCTTGTATTTCTCCACACTCCCATCATCAACTTGCTTTACCTTGTAGATCCATCTTGAACCTACCACTGATTTATCAATCGGTCTTGGGACAATATCCCATGCACTATTTTTGACAATGGTGTCATACTCCTCTACCATAGCATCAACCCAAGTGGGGTCCTACACTGCTTCCTGAAAGGAAGATGGTTCAGTCACAATACATTTTCTCATGAGATCCATGTATCCAGAAAATCAATCAGGAGACTGTCTCTGTCTGCACTGTGAAGTAGGGGCTCCTACATTCTGTGCAACATCTAGTCTCAATCTGTCAACTTTCGTGGTGTGCTTTCTTCCATTTCTGATGGATGGCTCTACTTGAGTGGTTTCCTCTACTCCATGAACCTCTTCATGTGGTTGATTCACATCTTGAGACTCATCTTTGGAAACCAACAGTTCCTCTTCTGCATGCAAGTCTAGCTCCCTCTCAAGCGACAACCGCATGGATTTCCCCTCATCAAATTTTATATCCCATTGCATAACAGTCATCTTACTCTTCAGAAAATACACATGATAATTATGGGGTGTTTCTGTGTACCCCACAAATATCCCAACTTCAGTAGTCAGTTCCAGCTTCTTCCTGGCATCCTTGGTCACATGCACATAAACAGATGAGCTAAAAATTTTAAAATGAGAAACATCAGGTTTATTACCAGTAAAAGCTTCTTCAGGTGTACTCATGCCAAGTAATTTATGAGGACAATGGTTCTACACATAAATCGTAGTATTGCATGCTTCCGCCCACAAATGAATTGGTAGGCCCTGATCATGCAACATCGCTTGTGTTTCACCCACGATCGTTCTGTTCTTTCTCTCTGCGACCCCATTTTGTTGTGGGTTATGAGGCACTATGAGTTCTCTTCAAATTCCTTCTTTGCAACATAAGTCCTTGAATTCATTAGAGATGTATTCTCCACCATTATTTCTCCTTAGAGCCTTCACTTCCTTCCCCAACTCTTTCTCCACCAATTCTTTAAACTCACAGAACTTTGAGAATGTTTGATCCTTCTTCTACATGAAGAATATACATCATTTACGAGAAAATTCATAAAAAAAAATGACATAATACCTATGTTTTGTTGTTGAAGCAACCGAGAATGGTCCACACACATCCGTGTGAATTCTCTCCAAGATCACTGAAGCACGGTTCTCCTTTTCATGAAAGGTAGACTTTACATACCTCCCCAGTGTGCACCCCTTGCACCGATCTAATTCAGCAAGTGTTCCCCTTGGAAGTCCAGTAGATATTTGTTGCATGATTTTCAAGGCTCCATGATGAATATGGCCCAATCTCCTATGCCATAATTCTCCGTCATCCTGGCTCACCATTGTTTTTTCCTTGCCTATCATGGCATTGCAGCCATCTACCTTCAGCATGTAGAGATTCTTAACTTGAATCCCTATCTTCTTGAATTGACCTATTTCTTTATGTCGTAGGTAGGCTTTACCACTGCTAAGAACAACATCATAGCCTCTGTCCTCCAACATTGTGACTGAGACCAAGTTTTTGTTCAAACCTGGAACATGCATAACATTTTTCAATTTAAATGGTTTACCTGACTCCCTCTGAAAGGTAATGGTACCAATACTAGTTGCACTGTATCGTCCATCATCTCCCATCTCTATATGCATTCTGAGATCTTTCTCCTCCAATTCAATGAAAGACTCTTTATCTCCCATCATGTGGAAGGAAGCGCCACTATACAAATACCACACCGATCCTGATGCACTTGAAGTCATGCATGCGATCAAATCAAAATCAAGCTCAAATTGTGAGACAAGAGCCTCACCAGTTGCAGATCCAACAACCATCTTGTTCTTCTTCTTCTGTGGACAGTTAGTAGTGAGATGCCCATGTTTGTGACAGTGAAAACACTTCACTTTGGACAAATCCAACTTCTTGACTTTAGACTCGGATTTTGGATGGAATTTCTTCTCTTTCCCTTTCCTTGCCTTGGAAGTCAAAGCACAAACCCTTGGCTTAGGAACATCATTGTCAATGCAACCCTTCAAGCCATTGTCTTCGGGGCTTCCATCCTGTCCTTCCAAGCAATGTAGTTAGAGCTTCCCTTGAGTGCATACTCCAACCTCAAGCCATTGAAATACATTTTTGATCTTGAATCAAGTGTCACACCAAGAAAATCTTGCAAATTCAAATGTTATCCAACCATAAAACTCAACTCTTGCAATCCCTCTTCCCTGAGAGGTTCGCACCCCTCCTGAAAGTATCCTGAGGGAAGTTCGCACCCTACCTATGTGTAACCTGCGAAATTTCCTGGGAAGTTCGCACCCTGCTTCACTGTAGGGTGAGGGGAGTTCGCATCCTACCTGTGTATTTGCCTGCAAACTTTCCTGGGAAGTTCGCACCCTACTTCACTGTAGGGTGAGGGAAGTTTGCACCCTGCTTCACTGTAGCCTGCGAGAATTCCAATGAAGTTCACACCCTTCCTTTGTCTAGGGTGCGAGAATTAATGTTCCTGAAAATTATGGTAGTTTTCGGTACTAGGGTTCACACCCTACTAGAGACAGGACCTACAAGAATGAAATAATGTTCGCACCTCACTTTTGTGACTCCGTGGCCTCTGTGGCTTTGATACCATGTAGAAATTTTGATACACTTAATGTATTCCTATGATTCTCCTGATATAACAATTATATGCCATTGTTAAATACAAAATAGATTCTACTATTATTCTTGCAGAAAATTAAACCATGATCACAACCACAATCAAAAAGTGAAATATCAATAACACATAACACAGAAATTTTCCCGGGAAAGCATAAAGCTAAAAACCCCACTATCATATATTATGTATATCATGAATCATGAAACAATCTCATACAAAACTCTAATCCAAGATCTCTTAGTACAATACAATCATTTCACACTATCATACACAAATCAACAAATACATGTACCAATTCCTGTGTCCAGACAGCTTGCCTCCTCTTCACAATCTCTGTAATTCGAATTCTCACAATGATCGAATACAATTGCCTAGTTTTCACATGCTCATAAGCATATCCACTGCATGTGTGATCAAATCACAACTGATAGCCAAACTATCCCTTTCGTCTATTATCTCAACTGGGTCTCCATTGGATCTGACATGCATGTAGTTAACTGTGGTGAATCGTCAGTTGCATGTGAGTTCACTGATTAACTGAACTCTCACTAGTGCATGTTTAGTTACAACTAGTACAACCGATCTTAACTCACTTAGCTACACTTATAATTCTATAACAAATCCAACTCTCTCAGTTATGAATGAAATAATAGATTAATATTTATTGTCTAATTTGTTTAAGGGAAAAGTAAATTAGACACATGTTTCTTGTTGACTTTTCAATAGAAAGTGGTGGAACAGTTGATGATCAGCTCCCATATGTAGATCTGTTCCGAGTTGAGGCCATACCAGAGTACCTGGAAGACATAAAAATATTCTTAAGTATAGGATCATGCCTAGAAACATATTCCACAACCTAGAAACGCCATATGGTGGTTAGAGAAGCAAACTATCAGCTAATTTCAAGGTAATTGTATAAATTAGGACTAGATGGTATCCTCAGAAGATGTGTCTTGGACCATGAAAGATAGGATATAATGTGGGAGTGACACAACAGAGTTGCAGGAGGTCATGTTGGAGGAAAGTCCACTACGTAGAAATTCCTCCAAGCTGGACTATGGTGGACAATTCTCTTCAAGGATGCAAAGATATATGCTAGATCATGCAAAATTTGTCAAAGAGTGGATACGCCATCATGACGAGATGAATTACCACTTCAACCCTTTCGAGATTTGTAGGAATTTGAGAAGTGGGTAGTTGACTTCATTGGGTTGATCAACCCCATAGCTAAGCATTCAAAGGCTAGGTAAATTATTACCGTAAATGACTACCTTACATGTTGGGCCGAGGAAGCAATTGTTCAGGACTGCTCAACTGATACTGCTGCCAGGTTCATTTTTTAGAATATTATCAATTGATTTTGATGTCCTAGGAGTCTTACCAGTGATCAGGGAGCTGATTTTATTAGTAGCACTATATCAAGGTTTACAACAGAGTTCTTGATCCAACATCACAAAAGAAGCCCCTACCACCTGCAAGACAATGGAACAATGGAAGCATTCAACAAGATTATGGAGAGAGGATTAACAAAAGTCTATTGTGCAAATTGGGAAGATTGGGATGACAGAGTTCCAACAGTACTATGGGATTATTGGACAACCACAAAGAAACTACACAGGTACATGCCATTCCATCTATTTTATGGGAAGGAGGCAGTGGTCCCTACAAAATTCATAACTCTAAGTTTGTACATTGCACAAATCATGCATATGTCGAAGGAAGAATCAGTTATGCAGAGACTCATGGAGTTACAAGAACTTGAAGAGACCACTTTTTTAGCAGACTTCTGTCAGTCAGTTGAGAAGGAAAGGAATAAATCTTGGCATGACAGAGACATTAAGACTAAAGTATGTGCACAAGGAGATAAGGTCCTACTCTATGAACGTTGGTACTAGAAGCATCCTAGAAAGGTGCACATGCATTGGTTGGGACCATTTATAGTTGTGGTGATCCGACCTTCGGGAGTAGCCAGACTTGTGAAACTGGATGGTATGCTATGGACAAGATGGGTGAATGGCACTTGAGTGAAACCCAATATATATTAGAACTGAGATAAAAGCATTGTTTCTCTAGTCCTAAGGAGCATGTATAATAGTTAGATTTGAGTTTTTCTACAATTTTTGTAAATTCAGTTAATAATGTCGATGTGTACAGTTTTGTGCCGTGACATGTAGTTCATTTACTTTTCTATCTAAGTGTTGTTTGATGCAAAACTTCTTACTCAGTAGCGTAGGATCATAAACTTCAAGAACCCATTAATGAAAGTCATTAATATGACGGGGACCCCTTTGTGGTTGGAGGGAGAGAGAATTTGAACGTAATCTGAGTCCATGTGTCACACGAACCCAGTCCAGTCACATCTTTTATTTATATTATGGTATCCCTTCTAAATTAATTTAAGCTAGAAAATCCACGATACGTGAATATTCCATCGGTATTCGCATCAAGATTCTCATCTGTCAAACAGAAAGGTCTGAAATCGGCCACATCCCTATCCAACTTGCACAGTAAATTTCATAATCACCCAATAGGATTTATCCCGTTAACCCATCCCATCGGACAACTCATATCCAAGTTACATCCATAGGGTAATGATGAATGAAAGTTGTTACAGAAATTTCCAGCTAAGCCTGGGTATAAGGTTCTGAGAACACGTTGTAGAACGCATTGTTTCCAAAAGCCCTTAGTGGTTTTTGAATTTTGTAGAGTGAGCAAGCCTCTGTAATCCTGAGACCTGTAGTTGTTACCACCAAATCCTTGTTTCTCTATGGAATTTAATCATATCTAGAATGAAAAATGATGAGAGATACAGGAAGTTGAACCACCGTGTCTAAAGATATAGTACCAGATGAGCCCTGTGACCCTTGAAATGAGGTCGTGGGTGATCTCAAGGGGAAAGTAGAGGAGGTCAAGCTCCTTGATATGAACTTAACATATCAAGTCTTGTTCCCGCAGATGAACATGGACATTTTATGGAGTATCTCTCTAGATGATTTGGGAGGCATGCAATTCATGCTAAAGCTCAAATTTATCAACCTCTTTAACTCAACTATCATGAACCTCAGAGACTTACCAGTGTTCAGTACCACTGGTGAAGTTGTGCGGTGCACCAAGTTCCTGATCAACAGGGTGCACAACAAAAGTCTCTGGTTGGATATGCAGTATCCAATCAACAACAAAGACATCCACCAGCTTAGAGGACTGTCCCTCGAGGGCGAGGACTTGTCCAAAGGATTCCAAGGTCCCAGTAAGCATGAAAAAAGAAAAGGGGAGCCCAGTCTATACGAATGGTTCCACACGCAGAGGGTGCAGTGTACAGCCAAAATCGACCCCATTCTACTAGAGACAATCTGAACTGGCTGCTACATTATAGTCAGTAAAGTCATGAGGTCATATTACAAGGGAAAATCCATGCTAGATGCATTATTAGTGGTTGATTTTTGTGCCAATGGCATTGTATTCAACTGGTGTAGTTACCTGTTGGAGGAACTACTCATGGTTTGTGAGGAAGACTAGGAGAAGGGAGGCACCTTCACATATGGATACCTGTTGCTTGCATTCACAATGCTAAAGTGGACACCACCCGCTGGAAGACCGTTGGTGCTAGCAAACAAGAGGCACCTTGAAAAGATGTTTGAACCTTGGCATTCCAGGTCATACTTGAAGAACATAACCTTCAACAATACGATGTTCTCCAAGTGGTATAACAGGCTCATCGATGCAACACAGAGGTTGTGTATTCCACAGGATATACTCAACTTCAACATGAGGAACATCGCCTTCAACATGAACCGACACCATACGTTTGCATGGTCAAGGTATTCCAACAGGGAGGAATTCCATTAAAGGATGTTTCCATTCTACTTAGATGAGGAGGCCTTCGACAAAGTGGTAATGTCATGACCTGGAGCTAAATGCAACCTGCGCAAGTTGGGGATGCACTACATTTTGCATGTTGAGCTACTGAATAAGGAATGTAAAAAAGTAGGGGTAGGGCTGAGCCCAAGCTCAAAGGCATCAAAGAAATAAGATTTGGTTTAGATGGAATTTGAAGAGGAGAAGGAGACGCAGCTACTAGAGAAGAAGAAAAGAACACTGTCGATATTCCCGTAGCTTCCAGGGCAAGCCCTGTTGAAAGGTAAATATGTCAATGATATTTTGAGCATTGCGTTCATTACAAAACAAGTGGCTAATAAGTTCAATATAGGAGTCTTGTCCAACAAATTTTTCAACCCTCAACGCCTTTCATCCATCATCCCCCACACTCTCTCAGCGGTCCGAGCAACCCCATTCATACATATTCAGGATGAACTTAAGCCTAACACCCATCCATCCACCATCGTCACTTAGCACCCTCTATCACAACCACAACCCCAATCGCCAACCCTATAAATCACATGTCCATCCCAAACCATTGATCCAGATCCCATGCAAATCGATCCCCCATAACTACTAGAGACAAAACTCCTAGAAATAAGCCCAAAGTTACCTTAGAAGAGACTAGAACTTCCTGGTCCAAATCCATAAGTACTAGAGCAGAGACTACAACTGACTAGTCTAAACCCTGATGCCTAGGACTAGAAGATTGTGCCTTTTGTGCAACATAAGGACACTGAAATGGTATAGGAGCCGCAAGTTCAAATCCCCCAACACATTTCCTCAACAAACAAGGTTGAGGGTGACCAGGGAAGAGAAACTCTCGAATTAGAGCCATACAAATATAAGGAGCTACCATAGGTTTAGAAGGAACCAGAGTCAACCTCCAAGCAGAGCACAACATCCACGTAGGAACAAATGGAGTTGGTTCTCCAAAACCCTCAGCAGTGGATAGAGTTGTTGTAACTATTCCTGGCAAGAACAGAGGTTCTGACACTCCTTCCATCAATGTTAAGGTTGAGGCTTGCACCAGGAATGTCGAAAGGAGAGGAGGATGTAGAGACCCCCTCATAACATTCAATGACAAGTGGACTTCCACTGCATACCTAAGCACCTAGGGATGCAACTCCATATTCTGCTAACCTTCCACAATGGCCAGCAACACACTTAGTTGGAATGGTCATAGCATCAAATGATCAACTAGAGTATAGGATCCAATAGGCCGAGAGGTCTTCCAAGTTCAAAATGGAGGAATTTCTCCTTGTGCAAGCGTGAATAAAACAAGAAGCACATGAAAATATCCAGGTCAAGCACAGACTAGAAAAAGTTAAGGAAATGCTTGCTAAATTCTGGACAGAAATTCAAAAGGTCGCACCCTAACTTCCTAAATCCAGGGATGTAGGAGAGTTGGAGAAATAGATTGAAATTCTCCAAGGAGCATGGTCACAATTGACCATTCTCTCCAAGCATCTAGAAGTGTAGTTGTGGCATACTCAAGAAGCAGAGAAATAGCCTCGGAAGTTGCAGGAGAAGATGGAGAAGGAAGTGTTATAAGGCAACAATGCCCAAGCAACACTACACAAGCTCACAACTGAGTGCACAAAGATTTTCAGAGAAGTCATCGATTGGATGGGCATCATCGCTATGAAAAACTAGACTTTGGAGGATGTACACACTAGAATCCAGGTGTTGAATGAAGAAGTTACGGCTACGATGGATCTTCTGGAGAAACAACATAAGTTTGATCAGATTCAACAAGCAGACAATGAATTGAACACTCTATTTTAGGCGCAATCCATAGCTAATAAGGAGCTGCATGAATTTTGTCCTATCATTTTGAAAATTTATATGAAAATGCATCAAATTGATGCAACAACATATTATGAATGGAAATCGTTGGTCACATACAATCCCAAGGGATGTATTATAGATGCGACCCAACATTTTGTGGCAGAGGCCTCACTCCTTGCCAGGAAATGGCAGGATAAAGTTGGGAGCTTTCAAGAAGTTAATAAGTGGGCCTTGGAGTTGGTCCCAAAGTTGGGCCCTTCGTTTGAAGAGGCAAAAGAATATAAAGTGCAAGCATAAGAGAAAAGGAAAGAGGAAAAGGAGGATAAAGGGAAAGAAACATTTTCTCCTAGAAATTGTGAAAGAGATGAGTACTTGACTCGAGGGCGAGTCAAGGCTTATGGTCGAAGCCTGATGGACCCTTCATTTTTGGAAAAGAAGTTGCACAAGAAGGACTATAGTCCCAATTTTTCCCTAGTATGATTTGCATAATCTACAAAAGAATATGGACAACAGAGCAAGGAGAAGTAACATAAATCAGTTGCGAAAAGGACAGTGCAACACCAACAAAGAAAATGCAGTTGCAACATAACAAGCAAGCATGAAAGACAAATATAGAAGACCCTAATTATTTATATATATGGGATGAAAATGATTGTAAAAGGGTTCTCCCCTTGTTGTTAGGTTTGGTCATAATTGTAAAGTTTGGTTGGTGTTATAGTTGTTGTTGTCTATGGTTGAGAGGTCGGGTTTTGAGTTCTGTAATGTAATATGTACAACATTTTGGGAATTAGAGCTCTGCGGCATGGGTCCGAACCCAGTGGTATATAATAGAGAACTACTTTGTATCTCTGAGGTTGTAACTGAGAAAGATCTGAAGATAATATATGAAGAAGGATCCAAAATTTCAAAATATGTTGCATATTTATGTGTTTATACTTCTACATTATATCTTTACAGTACTTCTTTATTCTTCATAAGTTTCACATGATGGTTTTTGAATGCTTTCTTTATCCTAAGTAAATTTATTTCTTGCGTATATGAGTTCACATCTGTTCTGTAGTTAGTTTTATTGTGAAAGATCATGATGAATCTTGAGGTTTCTATGAACCCACCTAATTATTCTTCTTGAGCTTCCCTATCCTTTTGTATTAGCCACGCTTCAGGTGAGAATTCTTCTCTTCAGAGGAGATGAATATTCCAACACTCTAGACTACTCGATACCTTTTGTTGGTAACCTGAGAAGGAACTTGGTCTGATCAATCTTGTGCCAACAATGTGTATCCCTAGTCACACAATTGACTCACACTTAGTATATTATGCTTCATGTTTTCGACAAGTAGGACATTTTATTCCATGGAATATTTGCTTCCAATATTGATTGTTCCCTTTCCTATATTGTTTTTTGAATTTTCATTTCCAAATGAAAATGGTCCATCTCTTTCTTTCTTTAGAGTTACAAACTTTTCCTTGTCACTTGTCATGTGATTTGAACAATCGTTGTCAACGTACTAATCACTTTTTCTACTTTATGATTGTAGAGCAATCGACGATTCTTCATTGTTTAGTTTATCTTTCTTCCTTTTCCATATCCTTGATGATTCTTTTACATGATTGTTAAAATCCTACATAGATTACTGATCTAAAAAATGAAGAAGACTTGTATTCTTGAAAATATTTGCAAGTTAAATTTTATGTGTAAAAATGAAAATGGATCAACTTTGCAACACAACTTTAATAGGATTTAATAATTCAATATGCATATAAATAGCAACAATAACATTGAAAAGAAAACACATAACACAAGAAATTATAAAGGAGTTCACCCCTCTCTTGGGCTACATCTCCTGGTCCAGCTTCCAATGGATCATTTGTATTATTTGCTCAAAGTGGTAAAAAAATGTGCTTTACAATGCTCTAAATATCAAAAAGACTACTCCAATGGCTTTAGAATGTCCAAAAACCCCTAGCTGGGCTTTTTCGGCACCTCGTTTGGCCAAAAATTGAAGAAGATAGGCTTCCTGGAAGTCCCCCTTCAAACTTGTTGTCTCTACATCTACAAAACGCAC
>JZKD02S1884765.1:14309-26143 GCA_000966675.3 Picea glauca
ATTTCAATTCCATTAGTTCTTAGAATCTTTGGTGAATGTTTGAGGAACTTGATTGTTGATGAACTCAGATTTGGTTTAGCTACACGATTTTAGGCTGCCTACATAGACTTTGTTGATATTCTTGAGATAAAAGACGAATCTCCGTGTTGATAAATTAATGTTAAACTAAGGTTGTTTTTAGGACATCTTTAGACACCAACAGGAATAACCTACACATGACATCCTAGTGTTCAACGTTCCAGAACCTAAAATCAAACATGAATTTCTTGATATGACCCTCAGCTAATTTCTTTGAATTTTGGTAGCCACTTTTCCGGATGTTTGGGTAACGGGTGTTGAGGTCAAGGTACTTCCACTTCATATTGATTGAGCCAAGTTCTGGTGGGATTATTTTGGTTATCCATGGGATTTAGTGGGGGTGAAGGTTGATATTGTCAGATGAATAACTACCTTCATCTGAGGATTCTTCTCTTGAAGAGGGTGGAAAAGAAAAAAATGGGGACGGTGGGAGACCAGATCCCCCAACACCTAGGATCAATGCTTCAAAAGCATCGGTGATATTACCACCTAATATGTTATCGGACAGACCAATGTCAAGAGGTGGTTCTTGCATATTGGAAAAATCAAGGGGTTGATTTAGCTGTCCACCAAACTGTATGATTTGGGATAAAGCACGTTGAGTTCTCAAAATTGACTAGCGGAAAATTTCATGTACATCAATCCCTTGAGGAACTGGTGTCACTGGCTCAGTGGGAATGTCAGGTTTATTTTCTAACGTAGTATGTGGATCAAGTATAATGTTAGGGTCTGAGTGACTATGCGTCCCGACAGGAGAATGATTTTTTGGGGGATTCCTACAGCCTCCTGGTGCCATCAATGACTTTAAGGCCCTCCTTCTAGTGCCATTTTTTGACGAGTGTTTATGACACACCGTCAATGAGAAGGGAAGATCCAGTCCGAGGTTGTCTATTTAACCCAAGTTGTTTGGAATAATCTACCCTGACAGGTTTTATGGCTCCATTAGCCAACTGGGATTATACAATAATCAAAAGAGGTAAAACTGACTAAATGTATAATCCTATCAGTTAACACACTCATATGATTACTTAGCTAATCATAGTATATATATATATATATAAGGTTTAAATAAATCCTCCTGAAAATAATGGTTTAAACTAATGGATCACAATAAAATGCAAAAATAAAGGAAAATGTTCTTTCACTATGAATAGAAAAATAACAAATAATGATTGAATAATATTAGAAATGAGATAAAAATAATGAACAAAGCATTAAAGTTTAAATGATTTAATCATTATTCATTCATAAATTAACAAATCAAATAAAATGAAAAAACTAACTAACCTGACATTGATCAGCTGTATAGAAAATGTGCTAAGCTAGATTCATCTTTCTGTATTGTGTAAGCTCCACTTAACCTGTTGTCAAGTATAAATCTATGACAAAAAGAAAGAACGATATTTCCTGAAGCAACTCAAGGAAATCTTTTATATTTTGAAAATGATCTATGATAACAGAAAGACAAATATATTTTCACTCATGTGACTTTAAATTGTCCAAAAGTTGAAAATGAATCAACTCCAATCATCAACAAATGGTATTATCAACAACCCAACATTCAATGTAAACTCACAATGTATACATAGATGATTAGTCATGGATATTAAAATAACCAATGTATGATGAACCATGTAAAATAAACACAACATGAAAACATAAATGTAGAACAGTCTAAAGATAATTCAATACAAATAATTTTTCCATGCCCATAAATTATATCAGAACCAATAATCACATTACACAGTCTACAGAAGGACTAAAGCCAAAAGGTAAATTGCATACCATATATTTTCAAAATGATAAGTCCATCATTACGTCCAAAAAACAATTACCCTTATTCTTGTGCAAGCAGTGTTATTTAAACCAAATTCGTACCCTGTTTCTTATATCATAAACGATAGAGACAGATCTACTTTAATAAAAAAATTTACTAAAACAAAATAACCATAAATATAGGTCTATTGAGACAACTATTCAAAATAGTTAAATCATTAGAATATTGTCTCTCAAAAACGAAATTAGAAGTTCATTGTATTCCCAACTTTTGACTCATTCTTTTAACCTTTGCACAATGATCTGTTGTACACTTGAGAAAAGAAAAACAAAATCTAAAATAGAAAACAATCAAATAATTAAATTAAAAGACAAGCTACAAAATCTACGATTTTGTAGCTAGTCTAAATAAAACAAAATAAAAACAAATTCAGATATCATTTAAACAAATCCAATCGTGAATTACAAGAAGAGTGTTTACCAATCAAAACATTGAAAAGGAAACATGAGACCATTCTAAATTTACAACAACGTTGAAACTGGTGGAATTTTTTATGATAACATCCTGATCTTTTGAAATGTTTTTTGGCCATGGGTGAAATTGATCGGATGCTATCTCTGAGATCCTCATTTTCCTTTCCCAAAACTAAGTTTTGAGTCATTAATTGATTTAGTTGAGCCTGTAGATAAGGGATGTCTTGGTAATATCTCTGGATCCAATCAAAGCAACCTTCACAGTACGCTTGTTCTAGATTTGGCAGTGGACGAGTTTGATATGAGTTAAGAGGTTTACCCTACTCTATAATCTTTTTGAGGTCATACTGGATACCTGAGAATCCCTCTTTCTCCTTTAAAAATGGAGGCAAGTTAGACACGAAATCATATCGGGGTGAATTTATCTTAGCGAAATCAGAACTGGTATCGTCAACAGAGATTGGGTATTCAATATCAATGGTGGGGATACGCTTTTCATGGTTGTGACGTCGATTCTTGGCCATCTTGGAAAGGAGTCGGTCATTCCTTTTGTTCTTGAAATCTATATCCTGAACCTTCTATTTTTTTTGTTTTCCCTGCTTGTTGGTTTTAATTTCATTTACATCAACCAAATATTGCCCAAGATTGGGGGCAGCATATACCTTACCCTTCAATTTATCCAACACTTCCTCTAAAGACTTTTTAGGGACAAATTTGTTCCTCTGGTGTGTGTCTCTAATTTATTGACGAAAATCAATAGGGGTTTCGGTAGGTAACGTAGGGTCTTTTGTAACTTGCAATTCGATATGAAGATCTTGTAGAGAGTGAGTCAATGGGAAAGGGTCGGTAGGCTTGTCAAAACATAGGGGTAAATCACTTACCGGTTCAGGTGTGAGTGAAATAAATCCATTCCTAACTAGGAATTTTTTCCAACTATCTCATGCCATTGAAAAATGGGAAATGACTAAGACTCAGATCAATCCATGATGAAAGAGATTGGATTGTGAATTAGGGTTTTGTCTCTGATAAACTCTATCCATATTCTGAAGGATTTTAAGAAGATAAAAATGCATGTTTAACCTAAACCCTAAGAACACCATTAATAGGCGTATATGAAACAAAAATACCAATCCATATCATCCCTCGCACGTGAGGAATTTCTTGATAATTAATAACAAACGGTGCCATCAAGGCTTGAACAAATTTACGGGTGTACCTTTAATGGCATAGAGTGACTTCATGGAAATCATTAATAGGTGACAAGGAATACCTTCGATTTTTAGATTCTTGAACCAACGGTCTCCTTCTTATGACAGGCCTGTGGCTTCTACTACTGATTCCTCACTGACTTGAAACTTTAAGTCACCTATTTTGGCTCTAGTACTGTCGAAGGCATTGGCGAACGATTGGGTGATTTCAAGGTTAAAACCCTCGAATGATTGTATAAACTTAACCCATCCAAATACTGAGAGATCATCGATAACATCACTATGGGAGAGAAAATATGGTGAGTCATTCGGCTCTATCCTTACCGTACGGGCCATAAACTTGGTTACGATATACTAGCAGGTGCAGAAAGGAGGAGCCTGTGTTTGAAACCACCCGATACTAATGATATTTTTTTCATTGTCGAAGGTGTTCCGATAACTATGATTTTGGGAGAAGACCACCATGACTACCACTTTAGTTGTTGATTAAACCCTGAACTAGAGGACAAACGCACTCGAAAACCACCTCCTCTGTTGAGAGCCTAACCCCAAAAAATGAAGCACCACCAAACGATGCAATGAATGCGAGCTCGGGCAAGCAGGAAAAGGGTGTAATGTTTTCAAAGAATGCCTCATAGCCATGTAAGACAATTATTAGACTGTGATATGACAACAAAGGGTGACATTCAAATAAACGATTTATATCATATTTTTAAAACCAAAATCTATCGTAAAGATGTAAAGTGACAATCAAAACACTAATGAAAAAATGATCAAGGCATAACACAAACCAGATCAGCTTATATCCTAATGGTAAAGAGACACTCACAAAATGATATGTTCAATACCCTTGAAGTCTTTTAAGATCATTAGGTATTTTAAAGATTCATCCAGTTTCACAAGGAGAAACTTTAGAAATTGTATGATGTGTTTATGCTAAGCTTATTTCAATTTCATGCTTAACAGTCATGAAATTGAAAAAGAGTAAACGAGAAATTTATTGA
Organism: Picea glauca; assembly: GCA_000966675.3. Lineage (NCBI taxonomy): Eukaryota > Viridiplantae > Streptophyta > Pinopsida > Pinales > Pinaceae > Picea > Picea glauca. The sequence goes on from JZKD02S1884765.1 coordinate 18,850, forward strand.
AAAAAACATAAACTCAAAACACACAACAACCAATCAAGTGACTCTTCAAACAAAAATCATAATTTAAGTCTTCGCAGACACAAAGAGGCAGCTATTAAAAATTATTTTTCATTTAAAAATGTGTTTTAAATATCGATGAAATGACATGAATATTTGGATGCCAACAAGTTGGTTGTTTTGTGAGTTAGGGATGTTTTTACCATACTTTTATTGTTGCATATTTGCAGACCCAAACTCCCACTTGTTCTGTTGCTTAAATTTATGCTCGATTTTGAAAGCATATCCATAAGAGGCTCTTAGTGATGAAATGTCTAGAAATTCAATTTTGGTTTGGATGTACCTATGCAGAGCCTTGTGGTATTTTATAACTAGATTCCTCTTGGAGTCTTTGATACCCAACTTGGTGCACAAGCTATGGAAGGTATTTGTGAAATCTTTCATGTTTTGCCCCTCTCTTGATGTAGTGTGGTCCATCTCATGTATTGGTCATCATAGTTTCCTACAGGGTAATATTTCTCCTTGACCACATCCATAAAAAAATACCAAGTGGGCTCGGCCCCAAATATTCCACACTCCTCTGTGTAAATTTTATCCTAGTAAGTTTCCCACTAATTCTTGACATGGGGGAGATCCTTAAGGAGGGAAAAGGTGATTTTTTCTAAGTCGAAAAAATTGTGAACAAAGAAATAACCTTATAGAAAATTTAACCATTTTTCCAAAGCATCCACATTAATTTGAGCTTCAAATATGGGAATATCAAAATTAACTTGTACCTTGAATGGGTTAGTGTCTCCAAAGATACTTCTTAACAAAGACACATTTTTTTCTTGTCGACAATCGTTGAAGGATTTGGGAAAAAATCTCCAACATCTCGTTCATCTATTGCGTGAGGGATTCCATGAGGAACAACTTGATGGGATATTATACTCCCTCATTTCTATTGTATTCCTCCATAGGAGGCCACTTGGGGTGGTCAGATTGGTTGTCCTCAATAAAAACTAGCTCGAGACCCAACTCTCTATACCATGACCTCATCAAGGACATGCACTAAGAAACAAAAAAGAGTAGCCTTCTTTGATACCACTGATCCGAATTATTTTGAGAAAAAAATGAAGGAAGATATATAACAATGAATTATACAATGATATTTCAATAAACACATAGATACAGTAATGCACAATTTTTATTAATAAGAGGAATGTACAAAAACTGTAAAATTACAGAGTGAATGAGTCACTAGAATGGTGGCATCTTATCTCTGAGGAGAGATGTGATGGCTACGCTTATTCTCAAGAAGATGATGATGTTTACAATGAGGCTCTAGAGGCCTTTTTAACATAAAGAAAATCCAAAACCCTAACCCTAACCCCAGAATATGAAAAGCTAAAAGGTTTGTGGGCACCGATGGGGGTAGTTGATACGTAAACTTCCCAAGGGCATAACTTTTCCATACGATATTTTTTTGTGGTGCACGATAGCTTGTTAGAAAGGTCTATCCGAGGAATACACATTTTTCCATCACACTTTGGATAAAACCTATAGTGTGACTAATCCAGATTATTTTCTGCACGAAATGAGAGCGGAGATATAACAAAGAAATGCATAGAGATATCACAGATATTCAATAATATAACATAAATGTATCAGAGATGCAACCATAAACATAGATATATAGTAATACATGATTTCTATTAATGAAAGAAATGTACAGAGACTATAAAAATACAGAGTGAAAGACTCGCTAGAATGGTGGNTCCATTCCTAACTAGGAATTTTTTCCAACTATCTCATGCCATTGAAAAATGGGAAATGACTAAGACTCAGATCAATCCATGATGAAAGAGATTGGATTGTGAATTAGGGTTTTGTATCTGATAAACTCTATCCATATTCTGAAGGATTTTAAGAAGATAAAAATGCATGTTTAACCTAAACCCTAAGAGGACCATTAATAGGCGTATATGAAACAAAAATACCAATCCATATCATCCTTCGCACGTGAGGAATTGCTTGATAATTAATAACAAACGGTGCCATCAAGGATTGAACAAATTTACGGGTGTACCTTTAATGGTATAGCGTGACTTCATGGAAATCATTAATAGGTGACAAGGAATACCTTCGATTTTTATATTCTTGAACCAACGGTCTCCTTGACAGGCCTGTGGCTTCTACTACTGATTCCTCACTGACTTAAAACTTTAAGTCACCTATTTTGGCTCTAGTACTGTCGAAGGCATTGGCGAACGATTGGGTGATTTCAAGGTTAAAACCCTCGAATGACTGTATAAACTTAACCCATCCAAATACTGAGAGATCATCGACAACATCACTGTGGGAGAGAAAATATGGTGATTCATTCGGCTCTATCCTTACCGTACGGGCCATAAACTTGGTTACGATATACTAGCAGGTGTAGAAAGGAGGAGCCTGTGTTTGAAACCACCCGATACTAACAATATTTTTTGCATTGTCGAAGGTGTTCCGATAACTATGATTTTGGGAGAAGACCACCATGACTACCACTTTAGTTGTTGATTAAACCCTGAACTAGAGGACAAACGCACTCAAAAACCACCTCCTCTGTTGAGAGCCTAACCCCAAAAAATGAAGCACCACCAAACGATGCAATGATTGCGAGCTCAGGCAAGCAGGAAAAGGGTGTAATGTTTTCAAAGCATGCCTAATAGCCATGTAATACAATTATTATACTGTGATATGACAACAAAGGGTGACATTCAAATAAACGATTTATATCATATTTTTAAAACCAAAATCTATCGTAAAGATGTAAAGTGACAATCAAAACACTAATGAAAAAATGATCAAGGCATAACACAAACCAGATCAGCTTATATCCTAATGGTAAAGAGACACTCACAAAATGATATGTTCAATACCCTTGAAGTCTTTTAAGATCATTAGGTATTTTAAAGATTCATCCAGTTTCACAAGGAGAAACTTTAGAAATTGTATGATGTGTTTATGCTAAGCTTATTTCAATTTCATGCTTAACAGTCATGAAATTGAAAAAGAGTAAACGAGAAATTTATTGAAAAAAACATAAACTCAAAACACACAACAACCAATCAAGTGACTCTTCAAACAAAAATCATAATTTAAGTCTTCGCAGACACAAAGAGGCAGCTATTAAAAATTATTTTTCATTTAAAAATGTGTTTTAAATATCGATGAAATGACATGAATATTTGGATGCCAACAAGTTGGTTGTTTTGTGAGTTAGGGATGTTTTTACCATACTTTTATTGTTGCATATTTGCAGACCCAAACTCCCACTTGTTCTGTTGCTTAAATTTATGCTCGATTTTGAAAGCATATCCATAAGAGGCTCTTAGTGATGAAATGTCTAGAAATTCAATTTTGGTTTGGATGTACCTATGCAGAGCCTTGTGGTATTTTATAACTAGATTCCTCTTGGAGTCTTTGATACCCAACTTGGTGCACAAGCTATGGAAGGTATTTGTGAAATCTTTCATGTTTTGCCCCTCTCTTGATGTAGTGTGGTCCATCTCATGTATTGGTCATCATAGTTTCCTACAGGGTAATATTTCTCCTTGACCACATCCATAAAAAAATACCAAGTGGGCTCGGCCCCAAATATTCCACACTCCTCTGTGTAAATTTTATCCTAGTAAGTTTCCCACTAATTCTTGACATGGGGGAGATCCTTAAGGAGGGAAAAGGTGATTTTTTCTAAGTCGAAAAAATTGTGAACAAAGAAATAACCTTATAGAAAATTTAACCATTTTTCCAAAGCATCCACATTAATTTGAGCTTCAAATATGGGAATATCAAAATTAACTTGTACCTTGAATGGGTTAGTGTCTCCAAAGATACTTCTTAACAAAGACACATTTTTTTCTTGTCGACAATCGTTGAAGGATTTGGGAAAAAATCTCCAACATCTCGTTCATCTATTGCGTGAGGGATTCCATGAGGAACAACTTGATGGGATATTATACTCCCTCATTTCTATTGTATTCCTCCATAGGAGGCCACTTGGGGTGGTCAGATTGGTTGTCCTCAATAAAAACTAGCTCGAGACCCAACTCTCTATACCATGACCTCATCAAGGACATGCACTAAGAAACAAAAAAGAGTAGCCTTCTTTGATACCACTGATCCGAATTATTTTGAGAAAAAAATGAAGGAAGATATATAACAATGAATTATACAATGATATTTCAATAAACACATAGATACAGTAATGCACAATTTTTATTAATAAGAGGAATGTACAAAAACTGTAAAATTACAGAGTGAATGAGTCACTAGAATGGTGGCATCTTATCTCTGAGGAGAGATGTGATGGCTACGCTTATTCTCAAGAAGATGATGATGTTTACAATGAGGCTCTAGAGGCCTTTTTAACATAAAGAAAATCCAAAACCCTAACCCTAACCCCAGAATATGAAAAGCTAAAAGGTTTGTGGGCACCGATGGGGGTAGTTGATACGTAAACTTCCCAAGGGCATAACTTTTCCATACGATATTTTTTTGTGGTGCACGATAGCTTGTTAGAAAGGTCTATCCGAGGAATACACATTTTTCCATCACACTTTGGATAAAACCTATAGTGTGACTAATCCAGATTATTTTCTGCACGAAATGAGAGCGGAGATATAACAAAGAAATGCATAGAGATATCACAGATATTCAATAATATAACATAAATGTATCAGAGATGCAACCATAAACATAGATATATAGTAATACATGATTTCTATTAATGAAAGAAATGTACAGAGACTATAAAAATACAGAGTGAAAGACTCGCTAGAATGGTGGCAGCTTATCTCTGAGACGAGATGTGACGGCTATTCGCATTTGCAAGAAGATGATTACAATGAGGCTCTGAAGGCCTTTTTAAAATAAACCAAAATGCCAAAAACCCTAGAGACCCAAAAATCTAACCCTAGGAGATGAAGCGCCAAAAGTCATGTGGGCCCCATTTGGGTAAGTGAGTACATCAACTTCCCGGGGTCGTAACTTTTGCATACGATATTCGTTTTAGGCATGTGATAGCTTGTTGGAAAGGTATCATCGAGGAGATTAATTTTGGGGGCTCAATTATTCCTTTGGTTATAATTGAGAACCTCGATCTTAAAAAACCTTCATTCGGGCCATCAAAATGGCCCCGGAAGTTAAAAACTGCTAAAATTAGTAAATTGCCAAATTTGCTAGAAAATTGTTTTGAGCCAGTCAAAAAAGGCGGGTGGCCACCGATATCCACCTGGATCAATCCTCCCTCCTTAGGAAGCAATGGTATCCATTTCTTTGAGTTCGTGGGGGAGAGGGAAAAGTGTTTGTTGAATCTACATCTTGGTGAGTTGCTTGCCTTGCTGGAGACGTCACGCTGCTCAGTTTGTGGAAGTATGTCACAAACCTGTTGAGGCTGAGGTTGTTCAACAAGTTGAGCTACATGAGAGGATAGTGTGCAGAAGGAATCTTTGTTCTTTTTTGCAACCTTGCCGACCTGTTTCTGTTGGATAGAAGGTGCTTGGGGTGAAGCTATAGTGGTTGCAGTGTCCTTCTGTTCCCCTTTTGAACAAATTATGAAGAAGTTGAATTTTGCAGTATGAGATACTACCTTGCAACACTTTTTAGGTGGAAAAATAGTTGGAACTACCTCTGGTATTCTGTAGAGATGACCCCCCAAAGTAACAATGACACTATGGGGTCGAGACTCATAAACAACATGGTGTCTCCACATATATGGTTGGCCCAAGAGAACATCACAGACATCTAGTGGGGAAACATAAAATGATACCTCATCCTTGAAGGGTTGGATTCCATATGAAAATTGACACTATTAGTTGACACGAAGATCTCATCCTTGCCGAAGCCACCCGATGTTGTATGGTTGCGGGTGTGGTGTTGTTGACAATCCGAATTGTTTGATGACCTCTGGTGAGATGAGGTTTTTTTGGCTTCCACTATCAATAATAAAATGTAGCAGGGTTCCCTTCACCCACATCTGTGAATGAAAAATGTGCTCCCCCTCTTCAAGATCTGTTGGTTCTTCTAGTTGAATTTTTGCAGTTGCGACAATAGTAGTGGGGTCTATGTCAATGATCTGTCATTTACTAGTATTTTCATAATAACATTATGAATCAAGGTTCGGCTCCTTGTCTTTGATCTCGGCCACCAATGACTATTTTTAGTAACATTCATCGGTGTTGTGCCATGGGTTTTTGTGGAAATCACACCATTTTCTGGTGTCCTTCTTTGTCTTCCTGTGACCCTTCTTTTCCTGTGTCTTGGAGTGGTTTTTGAGAGACTTTTTGTTAGGGTCGTCTTTGTCATACTTCAGTTGTTGTGGATTTGCAAACCCAAATTCCCATTTGTTCTGGTGCTTAAATTTCTGCTCAATTTTAACAACATATCGATAAGAAGCACTGAGTGATGAGATGTCTAGAAAATCCATTTCAATATGGATGTATTTGTGTAAATCCCCACGGTATTTCAGAACCAAATGTCACTTGGAGTCTTTGATACCCAGCTTAGTGCACAAGGTATGGAAGGTATTGGTGAAATCCGGAACTACTTGGCCCCTCTCTTGTCGCAGTGTGGTCCATCTCATGTACCGGTCCTCATAATTGCCAACAGGGTAATACTGTTCCTTTACCGCATCCACAAAAAAATCTCAAGTGGGATCGAATCCATATATTCCAGACTCCTCTGTGGAACTTTGCTCCCAATAAGTTTCCCAGCAATGTTTGACATGAGGGAGAGCTTTAAGGAGTGCGAAGGTGATATTTTCTTTGTCGGAAAAATTGTGAAGAGAGAAATAACCTTCTAGCAGAGTTAACTATTTTTCTAGGGCTTCTGCATCTATTTGTCCTTCAAATACAGGAATATCAAAATTAACTTGTAACTTGAAAGGTGAGGTGCCTCCAAAGTGGCCTCTTGATGAAGATTCTCCTGATGCTATTGGCAGGCTTTTAAGGATGTCGGCAAAATTCTCAATCATTTTGTCCCTCTGTCACGTGAGAGCTTGCTCAAGCAACAAATTGATAGGATCGTCTACTTCGTCGTTTTTCTTTTCTTCTGCCATTGAGGGTTTCTTGGGTGTGCGAGAGTGATTGTCTTCAAGAGAGACAAGCTCGAGACCCAACTTTCTATACTCAAACCTCGTCAGGGACATGCACTAAAAAAATGATCAAGAGCAGCCTGCTCTGATACCATTGATCCAGATTATTTTCGGCACGAAATGAGAGCGGAGATATAACAAAGAAATGCACAGAGATATCACAGATATTCAATAATATAA
>JZKD02S1884765.1:49809-75280 GCA_000966675.3 Picea glauca
AAGGACAGATGAGGGTTGTCAAAGTTGAAGATGATGAACATGGCTACTACTGAGCCATGAAAACCCCATGATAAGCCATGATCGCCTGAAAATTATTGTGTTGAGGTAACACAAGCCGGAGATACGCCTCGGAAGAGAAAGTCTGAGGGGCGCCTTGACTGTAAGACTCGATAGAGTCTCTAAAATTTTCCTGTGTGAGAAAACCTTGGCAGGGCAAGATGGATCGCCCGAGGGACTGTATAATAGTGAAGGGGATGCCTGAACGTGGGCCTGGAGGGTGAGTGACCGCAAGGAAGAGGAGACCTTAATAATTCTTGTAAACTATTGGGATCATGCACACAGCGGGTAGTTTCCCATGTGGAAAAACCTTGGAAAGGAAGATGAAATCATGATAGCTCTTGTGAACTATTAAATTGGAATCATGCACCCAATGGGTACATCAAGGAAAGCGATGAGCATGGATAACAAAACTACCATGTGGATACAGATCCACAAATTGCACAGATAAGTATTGTGCTAAGAAGTGAGAGAATTTCCTTTTGAATTTTGAACAACAGTAAGATGTTTTCGCACAAAATTGTGATTAATGTGCTTTTTGTCCAAGAATTATTGAAGGCAGATGATGAAGACTAAGATCCTGAAAGAGGACCTGACCGAGGACGAAGATCAAGACTTCTGAAGTGGTTGAATGAGAAAGGCATGACATGTGTTTTTGAGAAAGAAAAAAAAGGACGGTGTTCCTTTAAGGGGGAGGGAATTGTAACACCCTGTTTCCCCCAATTTGTAATTAATCATAAAATAGGAATTACCATGCTAATGCATGAGGGCAATGTAAATGTATTATTGTTTGAGTTTGCAATGACTGACTGTGGGGGTGAATCCTTGAAAGTAATGGCCATGATATCACTAGAGGAAGAATTTCAAAACTATAAGAGAGGGTTCATTATGACAAATAACCCCAAATTTCCCTTGATGAGGATGGCAACCTCCTTCAGATCCCAAGGAAAGATATCATTTGATGAAGAAATGACTAGTGGTTGAACAATCAACCACCCCCATAAATGGAAACATGGGTTGTCAGCCCGAAGTACCGCAGTGACCTACTGACCTGAGCTTCCTTCTGACAGAAGGAACATGATAGGTTGGCAAAAACCTTCCAGGTTAAGAGGGAGACACATGGGAGAGGAGACACCAGAAAAAAAAAGAGAGAGTAAGCTCGCAAGGGAGATGCGCAGAGATCTCCAGCGAGTCATGAATGGAAGGACATGAGCTTGATGCCGAGGAGCATATGAGAAACCTCATTGAGGCCATAGCTGAGAGAGAAAGCTCTGAGTTACAGAGAACAAGACCCAAACAGAAGCAAAAACGGAGGAAGAACCCTCAAGAAGTGTGAGAATTCCCTGGTGATATCATGGCTTGGCATGGGGGTGGCTAGAGTGATAAGAATGAATGCCTCTGGGCCTATGGTTGGGTGGAAGGATGAACGCCCACTGTTAGTTGGTTGGTGACAACCTGTAATAGATAAGCGATTTCCTACCTTTTGTAATTTAGTTGTAACTGTGTATGAATTGGTTATACTGTGTATGCCTTCAGGAATGTGAATGAATGCTTAATGGATATATTGTATCGCTTCTATTTCTACGTGATTGTATAATAAGGCAAGTGAGGAATTATATGGTTCAAACATGACTTGTTCTCATAAACTCTTGAGTTTTGTAGTGTCTTAAGCTAGAGCCATGAATGTGAGCTCGTTGACCTTAGGTGTAGTTGCATGTACGATGGTTTACTCACCTAGTCATTCTGAGTCCCTTGGAGGATGGAGTTTGTTAAGCTCATGAGAGGTAGTGCAGATATGCACAGGATCTCTGCGATCAAATAGAACCCCATAAACCCTTGATGAAGGAGTGCAATAGTTGTGCTAAAGACTCTTCTAAGAGTTAAGTCGAGGAGAAAGAGCGCAAAGATCTCAAGTCCTCCATAGTTGACGAAGCTCAGGAAGGATAGCGAGTTTCAATTACTGAAAGAGAGTACCCTTTTATTTGCTATATGAATGGATGAGATCCTTTCAAAGGATCCGAGGTCTTTCCCAACCGTTAAATTGGAGGAAGGAACAAAGGCATTAATACCTCGACCCCTTCAGCTTTCGTAAGTAGCGATGGGAACCGGGACCATACATCCAAGGACCTGTCAGAGCTCTATTGACCATCGATCTTAACCCTTGCATAGGCAGGAGAGTGGACTCTACGAAGTCTTGAAATTCCCGAAGTATTCGAAACTGTCCATCGACACATGACACATGGCTTTGGGTCGGTGTTTCGGCATCCAGGAAACTAGAGGAAAAGACCCCTCGTCTTCGCAAGTCACAGAATCTTGGTATATGAAACCCCGATGCACTCTTTGGATGAGTTGGTTTAGCGTGAATAAGTTTCGGTGTTTTGACAACCGGGAAACCAGAGGGCAAGACCCCTCGTCTTCGCAAGTCATGAAATCCCGGTATATGAAACCCCGATGTGCTCTATGGATGAGTTGGTTTAGCGTGAATAAGTTTCGGCGTTTCAGCATCTGGGAAACCAGAGGGCAAGACCCCTCATCTTCGTAAGTCACGAAATCCTGGTATACGAAACCTCGATGCATGATTAAGACTGAGTGTCTTTCAACACCTTTAAGCTCAGGAGGGATAGTGACCATCAGATCCAGATCAACGAGGGTCGTTGATCTCATACACGAAATCCCATAGTGGAATTCGGGGATTAGAGTGACAAGAGATTTGGATTCACTGCATCATGAACTCCCAGTTCAAAAAACTTCGAAATGATCTGGACCATTGGATCCTAATCATTGAGGATCATTCAATCTCATACGAGAACTCGCGTATCAGAGTTCGGGGAATGGAGTGACCATTGGTTTGGGTCGCTGCATTTCGAACTCTCGGTTACTGAAATCATGATATGGCTAGGACCGTCGGATCAGGGGGAGATTCGTAGCCGTCGATCTCATCGAAGGTAAGATTTTGGGTTTCGGGGTTTGAAGAGTCGAAAGACTTGACTCTCTTACATCGTTGAGTCGCGAAATGCGAAAGGCGCCTCTTGGCTTGGCTTGTGGTCATAACCAACGATCACATGGAGGTGGATAAGGGAAGAGATAGCCTACGCTAGGCCCCCGTAGGAATTCGGGGATTCTATCCCTTGAAGAAGAGTGAAAGTTTTATTTTTTCCGTGGTGGGTATGTGACACCTCACCTTTCAAGGTATAAGTTAATTTTGATATTCCTGCATTTGAAGAACAAATAGATGCAAATGCCATAGAAAAATGGTTAAATCTGCTAGAAGGTTATTTCTTTGTTCACAATTTTCCCGATAGGGAAGAGATCACCTTCGCACTCCTTAAAGATCTCCCCCATGTCAAACATTAGTGGGAAAATTACTAGGAGAAAAGTTCCACATAGGAGTCTGGAATATATGGGGTCGAGCCCACTTGGGATTCTTTTTTGGATGCAGTCAAGGAACAATATTACCCTGTTGGTAACTATGATGACTAGTACATGAGATGGACCATGCTGCATCAAGAGAGGGGCCAAACAGTGTCGGATTTCACCAATACCTTCCATGCCTTACGCACCAAGTTGGGTATCAAAGATCTTGAGCGTCATTTGGTTATGAAATACCATGGATCTCTACAAAGATACATCTAAACTGAAATATAGTTTTTGGACATCTCATCACTTGGAGTTTCCTATCGATATGTTGTCAAAATAGATTAGAAGTTTAGGCACCAGAACAAACGGGAGCTCGGGTCTACAAATCCGCAACAACCAAAGTATTATAAAGATGACCCTAACAGACAATCTCCTGAAAGCAAGTCCAAGCCACATGAAAAGAAGGCTCATGGGAAGACGAAGAAGAACACTGGAAAGTGGTGTGATTTCCACAAAATCCCCTAGCACAACACTGATGAATGTTGTTGAAAATAATCATTTCTGGCCGAGATCAAAGAAAAACAGTTGAACCCTGATTCAGAATTTGATTCAAAAAATAATGGGAGAAGATAGATCATTGATGTAGACCCCACTTGTTATGACCCAAGGGGGGCATATATATGGCTAAATGTATATGATATGACCCTAAGGGGGGGCATATATTGGCCTAAATGTACATGTAATGTGTAAATACATATGTAATAGGGACGACCTAGTGATAAAGTGGCCTCATGTGCAAGTGTGAATAAACATATATAAGAGATCATGTATTCATTATTAGGGGGGAGGATGAAAGTTAATTGGTTAATTGGAGGGTGTTCCCCTATTATTTGAGTTATTGTGTAACTTATCTATATTGGAGTTGTGATCCACATTGACATTATATACATGGTGTGTACTTCTATTATTTTATGATATTTTGAGTATTTCGATCATAACATTATGTTATGACCCAAGGGGGGCATATGTATGGCTAAATGTATATGATATGACCCCAAGGGGGGGCATATATTGTCCTAAATGTACATGTAATGTGTAAATACATTTGTAATAGGGTTGGCCTAGTGATAAAGTGGCCTCATGTGCAAGTGTGAATAACTATTTATAAGAGATCATGTATTCATTATTAGGCGGGAGGATGAAAGGTAATTGGTTATTTGGAGGGGGTTCCCCTATTATTTACAACTCCAATATAGACAAGTTACACAATAACTCTTTAAAGAATAGGGGAAACCCCTCCAAATAACCAATTACCTTTCATCCTTCCCCCTAATAATGAATACATGATCTCTTATATATAACTATTCACACTTGCACATGAGGCCCCTTTATCACTAGGCCGACCCTATTGCATATGTATTTACACATTACATGTACATTTAGGCCAATATATTCCCCACTTGGGGTCATATCATATACATTTATCCATATATATGCTCCCCTTGGTTCATAACATATGGTATCAGAGCATATATATGGCTGAATGTATATGATATGACCCCAAGGGGGGGCATATATGGGCCTAAATGTACATGTAATTTATAAATACATATGTAATAGGGTCGGCCTAGTGATAAAGGGGTGTCATGTGAAAGTGTGAATAGTTATATATAAGAGATCATGTATTCATTATTAGGGGGAAGGATGAAAGGTAATTGGTTATTTGGAGGGGGTTCCCCTATTCTTTAAGGAGTTATTGTGTAACTTATATGGCTTGGACTCGCTTTCGAGAGACTGTTTGTTAGGGTCATCTTTATAATACTTTGGTTGTTGCGGATTTGTAGACCCGAGATTCATATTATATTATTTTACCAACCTCGACCATTCCATAGGATTGATTTCATCTTTATCTTCATCTCCTGTAAATTTAGGTATTGTCATTGATTCTTAATTGAGGTCTAACCCCAATCCTTGAATTCCAACCTCCGTATATTAAGGATAAATTTCTCAAATAGTTATAATCCTTATTCCAATATTCTCTTCTATGTTTTATCTTTCCAATGGATTTTTAATCAACTCAATCGAACATCCCAATCAAAAGTTATGATAGTTTTAAGTCAACATGCCTTGGAAACCTTGATTTGGAGCCTGTCCTCCTGGTCGACCTTACTTTTGATGTATCTCTTCAATTTATGCCCTTGTTAGTCTTAAATTGTGACATGTAGTACTCTAAAATTTCTTCTCTTCAATTCCACATCTCTGACCAAAATTGGATGTGCCAAGTGGAAGTTATGGTAACTTCCCCACACCTTAATGATTTTTGTCCTTTCCAGGAGAGAGCACTTGTGCAACATGCCCTGTGCGCAATGATTAATATAAATTTATAAAAATTGTGCCAAACATACTATGGCCTATCCAATGTTCAATGCAACTAGGCTCACTCAATTTGGATCCTCTATGAAGATGTTATGGTTGTTTTACCCATAACACATGTTTGAGACTAGTCAATAGGACTAGTGAAATACCCTATCTTACAAAGGGTGTATATACAAAATTAGGATGACCCAAAATATGAAATTTTTATCATAGATACCTTAATATCCTCTTGATTTCAGGTTCTGGCATGTTACAAAAATAAATTTATAGAAAAAATTACGAGATGACTAAATTCAGGATGATTTGAGAACCCTATCATACACAGGATATATCTCTGAAATTATAAGGCCTCAAGAGATGAAATTTTTACCCCACGTACCTTGATATGTTTGATAAATATCCTCGAAGGGTTTCCTTCTGAAACACCATAGAAAACAAATTATAGTAAAAATTCCAAGGTGTCTCAGGTGTAGCAGGGAAACCCCAAGACCTTGAGCTCTGATACCAAATGTTATGATCCAAATACTCAAAATATCATAAAATGACAAAAGTACACACCATGTATAGAATTTCAACATGGAGAACAACTTCAATATAGATAAGTTAGACAATAACTCCTTAAATAATAGGGTAACCCCCTCCAAATAACCAATTACCTTTCATCCTTCCCCCTAATAATGAATACACAATCTCTTATAGATATCTATTCACACTTGCACATGAGGCCCCTTTATCACTAGGATGAACCTATTACATATGTATTTAAACATTACCTGTACATTTAGGCCCATATATGCCCCCCCTTGGGGTCATATCATATACATTTAGCCATATATATGCCCCCCTTGGGTCATAACACACTACTACTACCACGACTGCAAACATTCAACCAGAAGAACTTGTAGATCCTGAAGAGAGGGAATGCCTCTTCCATTCACATATGTGGGTGAAGGGGACCTTGTTTCATTTCATTGTTGATAGCAAAAGCCAAAAGAACTTCATCTTAGCAAAGGTCATCAAACAGTTGGGATTGTCGACAACACCACACCCACAACCATACAACATTGGGTGGCTTCGCTAGGGAGGAGATCTTTATGTCAGCCAACAGTTCTGATTGTCATATGACATCCATCCCTTCAAGGATGAGGTATTATGTGATGTCTCCCCATTGGATATCTATGATGTTCTGTTGGGCCAACCATATGTGGAAGCACCATGTTATTTATGACTCTCGACCCCATAGTGTCATTTTTACTCTGGAGGTAATATCTATAGAATTCCATAGGTAGTTATGAATATTGTCCCACCTAAATAGTGTTGCAAGGTAGTATCTCATACTACAAAATTCAACTTCTTCACATTCTGTTCAAAAGGAGAACATAAGAACACGACATCTGTTGTAGCCTCAGTACAAGCACCTTCTATCCAACAGAAGCAGGTCAACAAGATTGAAGAAAAGAAAAAGGATTCCTTCTACACACATTCATCTCATGTATCTAGACTGGTTAAAAAGGTCCAACCCTTCCAACCTATTGATGGGCGGAATTGACCGCTCGTCAACTGGAGGAGTGAATCTGGTCCGGGGTTGTCTAATTAACCCAATCCATTTGGATTAATTCACTCCAATGGGTTTAGTGGCTCCATTGCCCGATCTAAGTCCTAAAGAAAGCGAAAAAATAACTAAAATAAATACAATAACTTAATAAATAACAATCGCTGAAAAATATATATACATCTAATATATATCTTCAGTTTAACTAACTAATACTTGTAAAATAGTTCTAGTTATCATATGTACAATATATACAAATAATGAATTTTAATCTAAACTCATAGAAAATCAAATGTTTAATGATTCTTCTGTTGAAAGTAATAAAGAAAGCTAAAATACTGTTTATTTTTTAGTTTGTTTTTTTAGATATATACACTCATGAAATCAAACATTAAACTACCTAATTGAACATAAAATATTAGATAGTAGAAAATGTTTTATAAATAGAAAAATTCTATATTTAGCAAGCTAACGAAATCAAATAATAGGCTAACCTGTTATTTGCATCCAATGTTTGTTCAGTATTGAATTTCCAGCCACCTTCATTTGAGAAGTAAACCTGCAACAGATCTTTGAAATTGCTTCGAATAAATGCGAAACAACAATGCTAGAGACTGAATTATAATAACAGAACATAAAAGGGACACAGTTACAATAATCTTGTGATTTGCAAGTAGTTACAATGAGATAATTCTTCTTATAAAAACTTGCATGTAAGCGTTCAACATAAATTAGAGATAAATCTCCTAATTTAATTTGAATAGATGATCATTGTGTATATATTGTATCTGAAACATAAGATATAGGCAACATATAAAATGAATCATGTCAAATAATAATAAATCACGATGACGAAAGAAATCACCATATATTATCTAATCAACATAGACATAACCTGAATCAAAACGTCATACAGAGAAGCTAAAGCTGTAACGTGTATTCAGTTTCATTCAAGTCTACAATAAAAACACCCATACTCTTTCCCCAGGCTAAGATGATCCATTGTTTACAAAATGATAAGTTTATATAGGTCTCAAGAAACATAACAGTTTCTGTTCCTGAGATCAAATTTGTTTCAAAAAATATGGGGGATGCAACCACCCCGATTCACCAAATATCAAAAAACTAACAACAACCTATTTCTAACTATTCAAAATACAAAATTGATTAGGCTGGGAGATCTCAAAAAGTGTCTCATATCATCTTTGAAATCATGGGTTCCTTAATTATCCCGAAAACACAAGAAAATAAGAAGATCTCAGATATGTTTTCTGTCATCAAATCAAAC
Organism: Picea glauca; assembly: GCA_000966675.3. Taxonomy (NCBI): domain Eukaryota; kingdom Viridiplantae; phylum Streptophyta; class Pinopsida; order Pinales; family Pinaceae; genus Picea; species Picea glauca. The sequence continues at coordinate 58,440 of JZKD02S1884765.1, forward strand.
AATTCGAATTTTCTTAACTGGCTACAGAATCGCAGAATCTTGTAATTCTGTAGCTAGTTATAATAACAAACAAAATATGATTCTATTTAATAATCAAAACGAACTAAAAAAATAAGCTTTATTTAACAACCAAATAGTCTAACTAAGGAATGAAAAACAGACATGCTATTCATTCAAAAGATCTTACCTTTGACAATACAATCAAATCGCATCATAAAAATTTGGAGTTAACGATGGCTGTAGCTGCTTCTACATTCTTAAAAATCACATGTCCTGTAGTTTTCAAACGCTTCTCTTTCCCTTGGATAACTGAATCAAGTCTCAAGTTTTTAAATAGGGTCATGTAGGATACGTAGCTTTCCCATGAGGCTATTTATTAGCTTTTGGGACAGGTTCAGGGTTGTTGTAGGTGGTCACAAGACATGCTTGAGTAGGTAACAAATGTTTCAACACTTGCAAGCAGACCAAAACGCTCACCTTAGCCACAAAGAAAATATGAGATTTTGACCTCTAAAGGATGAGTTGTATCTCTGGAACGATCCAATTTCTGGGGAAACTGCCCACGATGAAGGTAAAAGGGCTCATGTCGGTTCTAGGTTTTCAAGGGTTTTATCTAATTCAAAACCATTTGCTTAGAATAGCTCCCACAAAAACGTGTCTCTAGCAGGCAATTACGGGGTTGACCAAACTGTAACAAGAGTGACTCAAAACAATTGGGGGTTTAGATGATAGAGGTAGAAGAGGTATGTCTGAGCGGATACCATAAAAATAAAAAAAATACAGAGAGCCTGTTAACTCATTATGCCAACCAACCATTCCTTTCCAAATCTTCCCTAGCATTATCATATGAGAGCAGGGTTTGGATGTTGTTCGGTACGACCCTTACCACTAGAGCCATACTAAACGAATGGGTAATTAACGCACAACACATAGGTAGGGTTTTCAAAAAATAAACAGAGCCATAGCCCTGAGCTTTAACAATACTTGCAATAATGATTCAAACGGTGGGCAAAGTGTTAATCACAACGCGTGTGAGCAAATTCGTGAAGCCCGAGACCATGGTAAGGAGTAATGGCATGTTGTACATCGTATGCCACCTTGGCATTGGGTACATGCTAGGACTAGAGTACTTGAAAATATAGTGCACGCATCAAAGTTTGATTGCAAAGATAGGTGAGTTTACAAAAATCAAATAGTCAAAAGCTTCATGAAAGAAATACGATCGAAAATCAAACCAAAATCAATATAAAAAATCGAATATCAAATGGTGGAGGTCTTTCATTCATGCAACCACTAATCTCTTAGGCATGCTTAGACTCAAAAGGATCACAAACAAGGAGAGCAACATGCCCATAGCAAGAAATCACAATTTTGTAATAAACCATATGAGCAGTCCCCCTTTAATGAAATTTTCAAAAATATAATGGCAATTCCAGCTGCAAGTTTTCATGCTTGCAGTCATGAAAACAAAATTCGAAAAGACGATAGGTAAAAATTGATAATTTACAACTGTCGTTTAGTGAAATGATCATGATGAGCAAATAAAATTTTATAGACCTTGTGTAGGCATCTTATAAAAATAATAATTATATAATTTCTGCCAACACAACCACAAGTTCGTAACAACCTTCAACAAGCTAAGCAACTCAACTTCTCCAGCAAGGCAAGCATCTCATCACAGATTCAACAAATGCTCTTCCCTCTCCCTTGGGAACTCAAAGCAATGGATACCATTTCTTCCTAAGGAGGGATGATTAATCCAGGTGGATATCAGTGGTAACACACCTATTCCATCTGGCTCAAAACAGTCTTCTATCAACTTACTATTTTTATCCGTTTTTTGGTTCCTAAATTTTGAGGCCATTTTGAGGGCATAAATTAAGTTTTTTGGGGGATAAATCACCTCAATTATTTCCAAAGTCTTTTATTGAGCACCCAAAATGAATCTCCTCATTGATACCTTTCCAACGAGATATCATGCACCCCAAATGAAGATCATATGCCAAATCTATGCCCTCGAGAAGTTGATACACCAAACTACCCAAAACAGGGTCCACAAAAATGTTGGCTTTTCATTTTCCGGGGTTAGGGTTTTGGATTTTATTTATGTTAAAAAATTCCCTGGAACCTCATTATAACGATCATAGTTGTAATATCCCTAGGTTGAACCAATTGTAAATGTAAATACAAATGTACTTAAGCTGGTGAGTTGTTTTGATATCATTTTTGTATGCACATTTCATGGAACAGTGCACGTATGTACTATGCAGTGAAATGGGGAAGTGTACACATTCCAGGATACCGCGCGCAACATATTAAGTGCGCAGGATGTGGAGGCCAGAGAGCCTTTATGCATATGATATTTTTTATAGGTTGGTGAGCCAGTTATTATAAGCTAGGATGCTTATGTTTTGATTAGGCCAGAGAGCCTAAATGTTAAAGGCCAGTGCGTCTATTTTTGTACATGTCTCATATTTAATATAAAATACATCGGTGTGCACAGACCGATCACGATAAAAGAGATGGGGGACTAGAATCCACTAGTTAGGGAGAGGGAGGGGCTAAGTTAAGGAAAGGGGCTAATCTAGGAAGCTTTAGCCAGAAAGGAATATTATATTAATATTTATTAAATAAAAAGTATGGATAATTATTTTATCCTAAGTTCCAAAGTTGTGGACAAGTGGGCCAAATTTTCTCCCAACATGACAAGTGTCAAGTTGGAAGCATGCATACATATTGTTGGGACTTAGCTCATTTTCACACTTTTTCCCATCATTCAGACCATCATATTTTCCATGATTTCTTCGATCATTCAACGATCATTCAACCATGATTCCATGACCATTTTTCACTCACACAGTCAGTTATCCTCCATACTTTCTGTCACTATACGGATCTTGTATCCATTGCCACAAAGGTTGGTGTAGCGGGTTAGCTGGGAAGCTGGACTGAAGAAGCGGGTTGTCAGGCTCGTGGGATACTGAAGAAGCGGGTTGTCAGGCCCGTGGGATACTGAAGAAGCACGTTGTCAGACCCATGGGATATTGAAGAGGTGGGTTGTTAGGCCCGTGAGAAATTTCTCTCTGGGTGAGAGAATTGCAGGGAATTGATTTCCTTAAGGTACTAAACTACAACTACAAGGCTCTAAGACTCCCTGTTCGACTTGTTGTTGAAGCCCTGAAAGGGAAGTGGGGCAAGCGAGGGACTGTTGAGCAGAGAAGGGGCACACTTCCTTGGGTGGGATAGGCATGTGGGGAATGAGGGACTGTAGGCTATTAGTTGAGTGAGAACCTGAGATGAAGTCTTTCCTGTTGTCCATGAGCCTTTATCCTATTTAGGAATCCCTTTGACCAGGCGGAGTTTAGTCCCAGCTCGGGGGTGACTCACTGTTGAGAGTGATGAACAATGTGGTCTAAGGCTGGGAGGTTCATGGACAGTCTGCATGCAGTTGGTGAAATTATTACCAAGATAAGTGCCATTTGTGTGATAAAATTACATGTTCCATTATTATTTACGTTTTTAGTTTTATGGGTTTATCTTATGCATGGTTATGACTATCTGTATATTTGTGGTTATTTCTTGTATATGCTACATCTGTATGTTTATGGTGATTTCAGTGTGAATCTGTGTATTTATAGATATATTTGTATGCCTACGCTTTATATATAATGCTTCCACAAGAGCTTTGTGTGTGGATATGTTTAAATCACATGTAGGTAGAAATTTATGTGACATAGCTCAGTTTGAATGATGAGTATGTTATAGTATGTCCCGCACAGAGAACGTATGTTTTCTCTAACATAGCATGGCCCGGCATGGATGGTCAGGGACGTTATAGAACGGTTTCAGAGCTAAGTAAAGCATCTGAGTGGTGGCATTTCTCAGCTTGTGGGTGGCTGGGGATGTTACAAATTGGTATCAGAGCTTCCTTTTTCAACACTGAGCTTGGATGGGTCGAGCAAGTTGAGTTGAAACAAAATTTCACAGAGGTTCTATTTCGAAGTGGCCAAATTTCGAGTTGAATATTGTGTAGCTACAATATGGTACTGAAACTGGGAAAGAGCCCCAATTTCGGTTGGTAAATTCATGGGGAAATGGAGAAATTCAGCCAAGTGGTGAGATATTATTTTTTTAATATCTGTTCTAGCAAATTCGAACCTGGAATTGGTCGAATTTGAAGTTACAGAGAAGCCATGACAGTTGGAGCGAGATTAGTAAATAAAATTCTCAATTCGTGAATTGATTTCGGAAAATTTTTTCCAGAAATGTCAACCCACAACGATTTGTTGTTTGTTGGCCCTTGACCATTTTTGGGATTGCGACATCTTGCCAAAGATGGAGCGCAATGCGAAGCGAAAATTAGGGAAGCAAGACCTATTTTTGGGTCCCTTTTAGGGTTTTGGGTTTATGTAAAGGGAAAGGAATGTTCGTCTGTGGGTTTACCCACACTTAGGCCCATTTTTTAGAATATAAATAGATACTTAGGCAATGTAAGTAGAGAGTAGTAGTACAGCTATGTGATGTATAGCTAAAGGCTTAGTGCTAGTAGCTGGATCTGTGTGATTAGATGTATATTGCAAGTGATTTGTGCATGATTGTAAGGATATTGAAAATATAAGTGCAAGTTGTTGTAGTTTTGTGGTGAAGTGCAAGGAAGAAGGATCTAGCGAGCTGCGCAGGTCTTTTGTCCTGTGCAAAGTAAGGGTCACTGAAGCTCTGTGTTGTAACCACTTGATCGAGATAATATAAAGAAGAAGACTTTGTGGACGTTGCCCCAAGGTGGGGGTGAACCAAGGTAACTTTGTGTATTGTGCTCTTTGCTTCGACCTAATGTGTTTATCTCCTTGGATAAGTTCTTGTTGCGATTAAATAGATCTAGTTATGCTCTGTGCTTGTGATATATGAATGAATGTTAGATTGGATCTAATCTATTTTTTTGTGGCTAAGTACTGAATCAAATTTAGTCTAAGTATTCACTGCGATGCTCTGTGCTATCTGTGAAGTACCATAAGGGTTAAATATTGATGAATGATCTATGCTGAGTGCCCTATAAAATATATAATCACAGATCGGTGTCCCAACTAAGGTTGTAGACATATGAGTCCTACAATGACCCCTACCTCTACCTTTGATTAGACTTCACCTGCTTCGCAGGTGTTGTCGAAAGGGGCGGTAGTTAGGGTTTTGTTGGTGCGCTCTTAAGCGTTGAACCCTGGATCTACCCCTGTGCCAACAAATGGTTCCATTTCCGAGACCATTTAAGCACCCTTGATAAGTGGAGCATTAGCAACAGGCGATGAGCTCACTCAATTACACCATATTGCTAATCAAGTCGAAGCTCACCTTCGATGAGCTCAAAAGGACATAGCACAAGCCACCCAGGCTTTGATCCAAGCACAAAAAGAACTTCTAGAACAAAATAATGAGGCAGAACGGGAAAATATTTCCCTGAAAGCAAAGTGGGAGGAGGAAAAGGCACAGTTGCTAGCAGAGCAACTTGAAGTATAGGAAAGGGTTCACAAGGCACTGCACTCTGCGATGGTCATAGAAGTGAAGATGGAAGACCGTCTCTCATAGCAGGTGACCCAACTGGAAGAATTAATCTAGGAACTCCAACATCGCATCATAGATTTGGATCTCTGCACCATGCCCGAGACGCCCCAAGAAATAATAGATCTAAGAGAGGCCACTGCTTGAAGCGTAGTTGGTCGATTAAAAACCTTGTCCTTGGAATGCAAGTAGTTGAGCACTAGAAGCGCCCAGACTTATGAATCCCTCGTAGAGAATCCATAATTATAGACATTGGAGGCACAACTCCAAGAAGCAAAGCAACATGCAGACATGCTATAGGCACAGATAAAGACTTTGACCCCAGTCGAAAGAATGAAGAGGTTCGCAGAAAAACGCATAGCCCAACAACAGGTACATATGCTGCAAAGTAAAGTGATGGAAGTCTCCCAACGACTTCAGCCAATCCAAGAAAAGGCATGCCAACTGTTCACTAAACTTCAAAGCCAGGGAGTTGAACTCGAACAGGTTGTCATCAATGTAGAACAACGTTTAGAAGGACCGCTCAATGACACAATGATCCAGGAATTTACTGAGCAATAGGTTGTCGCACTGCAGCAGGTCGAAGCAGCTCGAGCCAAGCTCAAGGCTTTCGAGGTAGAATTGATCAGACCTGAGTGACTCGGGACGAGTCACATGTGGGTGTTGGGGGCCTATTGGCCCTTGACCAAGTTTTGAAGAATACTTGGTCATATTTGACCATTTTTGGGATTGCAACAACTTGCCAAAGATGGAGCGCAACGCGAAGTGGAAATTAGGGAAGCAAGACATATTTTTGGGTCCCTTTTAGGGTTTTTGGTTTATGTAAAGGGAAAGGGATGTCGACCTATGGGTTTACCCATGCTTAAGCCCATTTTGTAATCTATAAATAGATACTTAGGCAATGTAAGTAGAGAGTAGTAGTACATCTATGTGGTGTATAGCTAAAGGCTTAGTGCTAGTAGCTAGATCTATGTGATTGGATGTATATTGCAAGTTCTCTGTGCATGATTGTAAGGAGATTGAAAAGATAAGTGCAAGTTGTTGTAGTTTTGTGCTGAAGTGCAAGGAAGAAAGATCTAGCAACCTATGTAGGTATTCTGTCCTGTGCGAAGTAAGGGTCACTGAAGATTTGTGTTGTAACCGCTTGACCGAGATAATATAAAGAATAAGACTTTGTGGACGTAGCCCCAGGGTGGGGGTGAACCACGGTAACTTTGTGTATTGTGCTCTATGCTTTTACCTAATGTGTTTATCTCCTTCTTGGCTAAGTGCTTGCTATGATTAAATAGATCTATTTATGCTCTATGCTTATGATATATGAATGAATGTTAGATCTGACATATAAGATGCTTAGTGCTTGATCTACTGGATCTAATCTATATTTTTGTGGCTAAGTACTGAATCATATTTAGTCTAAGTATTCACTGTGATGCTCTATGCTATCTGCGAAGTACCATAAGGGTTAAATATTGATGAATGATCTATGCTTAGTGCCCTGTAAAAGATATAATCATAGATTAGTGTCCCAGCTAAGGTTGCAGACATCTGAGTCCTACAACCACCCCTGCCTCTACCTCGGGTGAGACTTCACCTGCTTCACAGGTGTTTTCGAAAGGGCCGATAGTTAGGGTTTTGTTGGTGCGCTCTTGAGCATTGAAGCCTAGGTCTGCCCCTGTGCCAACATTGTTGCAGAGAATGAATTGGTGTTATCGAGGTGAAATTGAACGAATTTCATGGTTGCAGAATTGTCTATGGTAAATTGAGGAAAGAGTTAGGAAAAATGCCCAATTTCTACAGCGGAATTCACGAGGAATTGATGCGCATAAAGATGAATGTGCACAGTTGGGCGCACCAAAAATTCATGTGGTGCAGTGAAAAGATCGGGATAGGTAAAATTTGACACGGTGCGTCAAGGTATTGGTGTGCTGATGCACGCGTTAAATTTTGGTGTTGCGAAAGAAAAATATGGTGTGAGGGTGTGCGTGGAAAATTTTGACACCGCGCGGAAAAATCTTGGTGTGAGGGTGCACGCACTAAATTTAACATTGCACGGTGTGCACACACATAGTAATGGTGCATGAGGCGTATGCAGTATTGGCAAAGTGCAAAGGATTTGGTTGGCGTGCGCGCAATATTAGTATAAATTGTCTCGCGACAGTGTAATCAGTGGTGCACACATATTATTGTGCGCGGTGGGGGCATATTGAACTTTGGCATGGTGAAATGCATGGAGAGAAATGCATGTGGAATATAAGTGCGTGCAACTGTGCGCAACAGGTATCAGTGCAAGAACCAAAATTGTACGCAGTAGAAATTGGCATGCAACACAAGGGTAGTGCGCAGAATTTATTAGCATGACAGAGAAGAAATGCATAGTGGTTAAAGTGCATGAAGCACAAGTTACCTTATGATATTGTAGCACAAGGAAAATACAGGTGCAAAGATTGAAATTTGTGCACACAAAGTTGTTTGAAGGGTGAAGAACAACAAAAAACCAACGAATTTCCATGACATTTTATATCTTTTGAACGTCACTTTCTTTTTGCAGGGTCTTTTGTTTTTAGGGCTCTTCTGTGTCACTGGGTATATCTATAGAAAACATTGGCTAGATTTGGTTTGTTTTGGGGTTTGTTGTTGAATGACTGGAGGAACAAAGATGACATTTGGGCTATGGAGCCTGGAATGAACAATGCATTTTCGGAACATTGAACTATCAAGAGGAGAAAGATAATTAAGGATATGAGTCTGATTTTAATAGAAATTTGCATGGTATTAGAAGAAAAAGAAACACACAACCGCATCAGAGCATTATTTAAAATGAATTTAGAGTTGGTTTGAGAAGAAATAAATATAGTATAAATTGCTAAACCGAGAGCATCTCGGAGATGAATTATGGGTTTTATATTCCTCCAATTCAGACAGATGAAAGTGAAATATAAGCTTACAAGAAACACATACTATGAAAGAAAACAAGACTCATATCACCACCAATCATAATCTTTCATAGATAGTCCAAAATCCGTTTCTTCTTTTATATATTCATTTTAATCCCAAAATTTCAAAAGTCCTCCTGCACAGAGGGCAGGTTCCTTTCCCCCTTTTTCTTCCTCTAGATAATNATATATATATATATATATATATATATATATATAGAGGAATTAGTTGTGAAATTTGAAATGCTTGGACTTCCTCATATTTCTAAAAATAGAGATAAGTTACAAAAAGGGAATGATTTAAAATAATAGTTACCCATTTTAAAGGGACCGTTTAAGAATAGGTCTATCATCTTTGGGGCCCCTTTCCTCTACTACTAGCTGTCCAAAATTTGTTGAAATGTACTTAATTTTATTTGAGAACTCATTTCAGCTTAGCAGGATCCTCCTTTAGAGTATATAACCAGACCGGTTGATCCTCTCCAACACTTTCATTTGTTTCAATTGTGGTTTCTTTCCTCTATCACTTTCTCTATTTCTTCTTAACAACTCTCCTGTTGATGACTAGATCCCTCATAATGGGATTCAGCCTGACTTCCAATTTCGAGTCTGTAGCAGGTTTTGTGTGGAATTTAGTCACTATTATATGCGAAATTACCCTATCCTCCTTACCCGTAGATAAATATACCATGTTTCCTGAATAAACAGTCTCACTGGATGTAGCTTTGTCCATGTACCTCAATTTTGTGGACACCGAAATGCTCTTACAGAGATCAGAAGGTCGAGCAAATTTGGAGATTACACCCTTTATGGATAAGCTGATGCCTCCATACTTGAGAATTGGTAGTTATAGAGTCCCAATCGTGAATCATAGACATACTTATGTACAAGTGCATTGGTTTGTGATGCTTGGCTAATCCATTTCAAATGATTATCTTTTGAGTTTGTTACATGGTGACATTCACCTGGCATCATACGACTGTGAAGTATCGAACAAGTGAAACAGGCTGATCTGACTAGCCGTCGCCCGTCTCACGAGTGGTGGTTTCAAAAAACCACCTTTCACCCCGATGTATCTCTGGAGGTGCCACGCGTCTATTTTAAAAACCATAATGGTTTTTCTGGTCCTCCAAACTATCAAGCTTCCGCGATGATGTAGTTCTTGCTAAATTCTCAAGACTTGGGTCTTGTCTAAAAAGATTTTGCAGAGTTAAAAACTTTGAGTTATTAATAGGTGAGAAGGTTGAAGTTTAGTTAGAAGAAAGGAATAATCAGAGGTACTCAGGGAAAGAGTGCTATGACAAAATATTTCATAAGATGATCCAAAGCCAAGACCACAAAATGTCAAGGTATGAATCCGAGTGCAGCCATAAAATATTGGGAGGTCACTATGGGAAGTCCTCTCATGTTAGTCAAGTATTCAATGGAATCCAGACAGAGGAATAKATCATGTAGTGAATGAATTAGTGAAAGTGCATTCACTCCCAAAGAAACCAATATACAGATTAAACAATACATTRGAGTCAAATCTATTATAAAAGGAATTGACTACCTAAATGATAGTAATCAGATAAAGAAAGTGGCTTATTGCATGTTGTATAAGGAATGCATCATATCCATGGATTAGCTATGAAATTAGAATAATGTTTCCCTTATGATTATCAGAGTGCGCAGTGGAAGCATGGTATGAAGGGCATTATTTAGGATATGATAGAATTGGATTGTGCAAGGTAGGTTGAAATCAGAATGGTCAAGACAAGGAAAGTAATAGACATCAAGAAAATACAAGTATTGATATGATTAGTTAAGGAAAGGATAAATCAAGTACCTCAAGAAGGAAGTTGGTGTTAACTATACTAGGTTACTCAGAAAACATGACTAGAAATAGAATTGGGTCATGTAGGAGTTGGATCAAAGGGATCCGAAAAATAAATGGATGTTGAAGATTGGAATCATAATCCATCCAAGTATGAGTTGGGATAGATGGATCCAGGAAATAAATAAAAAGTTGGAGATTAATATCAGTTTAGTATTTGGATGGAAAATAAAAGGCAGCCAAGGGTGTTTTGGCTAGAGAGTGTTCAATTAAGAAATATTCATGCACAATAATTACAGTGAAGAGCACTTGAAGGTTCAGGAATCCAGGAGAATGGAATACTTCTGGGATAAACAAGGAAACATGATACAGGAAGAAAGAAGTTGTTGCAATTACTGTAGTAGCAAGTATTTTATGGCTTGTTGGGACAGCCATAAAGTGATGATGCTTGCATGTTTTCAAGTGTTTCTAATAATGTTGTTCCATATGGAAGGAAGAAACATAAAGTTGGAATGTTGAATTATAAGGTTGATAAAGAAGCATGAGAAACTTCTATTGTCATCAGCTAATCAGGTAGAATTAAACTCATTTAATGGCAGCCCTATAGGTAAGTATCTCTCTTTTGGAAATTATGTTGTATAATTACCAAAGGGAAATCCAGGTAAGAATTTCCCCAAATTGAATTTTTATACTACGTTGTATGGTATTGTTTAAGTGCATAGACATGATTAAGTTACCATTAGGTGTGGTAAAGGCTAGTGGCCTTCTATAGTTATCAAATCTTTTAGCTTTTGAATGCACACATTGACATATTAACATGTCATGTTAATTTGGTTATGAGGCATTAACCAGAGAAAATAAAAGATAATAACTTGTTATAGGAATGATGCTAAGAAATCTAGTCATGTATGAGATCATGACAGGGTTGGATATGGCAAGGTATGGTTATAGAAAGATTATGTGGCACACAAATAAGCAATGAGCTTCCTAATTTAAATAAAACTTGGACTGCAACCTTTTTTCTAACACTAATAAACACTACAAAATTGTATTCTTGGTGTAGTGTTCAGGTCGAAAAGGAAGGCATCCAATTAATTGTGAAGACAATGGGAAGTGTGTGGAGATGTGTCAAGACATTGGCCAGATTTCCAATTTATGAATGGTGAGATGCATGACTTAGATAAAGCCCATTATGAAAATCAATGCAAGGGTGCATTGAATAAATAGGCATTGAGAGTTGCACTCATGCCTGGTAAGTGGCAGAGTTGCACTCATACATGATGGAATTCTATACTTAAATGCATTTTGTGAGTGCATGTATATATGTTTTTACATGGAAATAATTATACTAATGGTTGAAATGTTTCTAACTCATGAAGTTGAGAACATTTCAGGAACTGATAAACATTGCAATAGGAAGGTTGCAATTGAGGTGGTCACAAGAATAATGACTACAGAGAATTTCTGTTCAGAAAATTGAAGAGGTGAACTTGTTGTTGCTAATTATGAACATGCATATGCATAGAATGACGAGTCATTCTATTTGGTTAAATTGTTTGGAAATTGTGATTGAATTTCTAGGTGAATGCAATTCTAATATCACGGCATAAGGTGTTATACATGTTGAATTAGGATATACAAAAGATGCTGAAAATTTGTTGGTTGTATGCAATATAAATAGAATTTCATATTTGCGAAAAGTCGAATTCCTTATGAAATTAATTTGATTTATAAAAATGGAATTTTTATAATGCTCTTTCATGATAATTGCATATGTATGATGCATATCAGATGATAATGATTAAAGTGGGAACTCCTGGAGCCACGGTGCTATGAGACTTCATGTCTGGCATGTACTAAAGCCCTGGAAGGGAAGTTGAGCAGTCGATGAACTATTGGACAATGAAGGTGCATACTACCTTGGGTTGTATGGCATGTGGGGAAGAGAGATTGTTGGTTGGAGTGATGTTGAGTTGGTACCTTGGCCTAGACTATGTTGATATTGATTGTGGACCGTGGTTATCTTCGGAAGCCATTGTCCTGAGGGAGTCATATCCCATGCTTGGGAATGGTATGTTGCTGAGAACTTATCAGTAGTGAGGTATAAGGTTGGGTGGAACGTCATGGATCTTCAGCCAGCTGCCGCTTCAATGAAGTATAATTGAAGCATGTAATAAGGAACAATTAGCTGAATTATTTCTTGAAGCAACTCTATGGAATAGAAAAATTGACTTCCAGTTGCAGTATGAGTATGGGAATGGGTGTTGGAAAGTAGAGCACCAGATGAATAACAAGCTTTCAATAGCTAAAGATTGGAAATTTTAGAGAATTGGAATGGTACATGGTATATAATGCACTGAGGACGATGCATAAATAAGGGGAGGGGATTGTAATATCCCTAGGTTGAACCAATTGTAAATGTAAATACAAATGTACTTAAGCTGGTGAGCTATTTTGATATCATTTTTGTATGCACATTTCATGGCATAGTGCGCACATGTACTGCACAGTAAAATGAGGAAGTGTGCACATTCCGGGATATCGTGCGCAACATATTAAGTGCGCGCGATGTGGAGGCCAGGGAGCCTTTGTGCATATGATATGTTTTATAGGTTGGTGAGACATTTATTATAAGCTAGGATGATTATGTTTTGATTAGGCTGGAGAGCCTATATGTTAAAGGCCAGTGCGCCTATTTTTGTACATGTCTCATATTTAATATAAAATACATCATTGTGTGCAAACGGACCACGATAAAAGAGATGGGGGACTAAACTCCACTAGTTAGGGAGAGGGAGGGGCTAAAGTTAAGAAAAGGGGCTAAGCTAGGAAGCTTGAGCCAGAAAGGAATATTATGTTAATATTTCTTAAATCATAAAGTATAGATAATTATTTTATCCTAAGTTCCAAAGTTGCAGACAAGTGGGACAAAGTAGCTCCCAATATGACAACTGTCAAGTTGGAAGCATGCATACATATTGTTGGGACTTAGCTCATTTTCACACTTTTTCCCATCATTCGGACCATCATCTTTTCCATGATTTCTTCGATCATTCAATGATCATTCAACCATGATTCCATGACCATTTTTCACTCACACAGTCAGTTATCCTCCATACTTTATGTCACTATACAGAGCTTGTATCCATCGCCACAGAGGTTGGTGTAGCGGGTTAGCTGGGAAGATGGAATGAAGAAGCGGATTGATAGGCCCGTGGGATACTGAAGAAGTGCATTGTTAGGCCCTTGGGATATTGAAGAGGCGGGCTGTCAAGCCCATGAGCAATTTCTCTCTGGGTGAGAGAATTGCAGGGAATTGATTTCTTGAAGGTGCTAAACTATAGTTGTAGGGCTCTGTGACTTCTTGTTCGGCCTGTTGTTGAAGCCATGGAAGGGAAGTGGGGCAAATGAGGGACTTTTGAGTAGAGAAGGGCTACACTTCCTTGGGTGGGACATGCATGTGGGGAATGAGGGATTGTAGGCTGTTAGTTAAGTGAGCACCTGAGACAGAGTCTTTCATGTTGTCCATGAGCCTTTAGCTTGTTTAGGAATCCCTTTGCCCAGGTGGAGTTTAGTCCCAGCTTGGGGGTGAATCACTGTTGAGAGTGATGAATAATGTGGTCTAAGGCTAGGAGGTTCGTGGATGGTCTGCACACAGTTGGTGAAATTATTACCAAGATAAGTGCCATTTGTGTGATAAAATTACATGTTGCATTATTATTTACATGTTCAGTTTTATGGGTTTATCTTATGCATGGTTATGACTTTCTGTATATTTGTGGGTATTTCTTGTATATGCTACATGTGTATGTTTACAATGATTTCAATGTGAATCTGTGTATTTATAGATATATTGTATGCCTACGTTTTATATATAATGCTTTCGCAAGAGTTCTGTGTGTGGATATGTTTAAATCACATGCAGGTAGAAATTTATGTGACATAGCTCAATTTGAATGTTGAGTATGTTATAGTATGTCCCACGCAGAGAATGTATGTTTTCTATGATGTAGCGTGGCCCGACATGGATGGTCGGGGATGTTACATAACGGTTTCAGAGCTAAGTAAAGCATCTAAGCGGTGGCATTTCCCGACCTATGGGTGGCTAGGGATGTTACAATATTCTTGTGAATGTGAGTAGTCGTTACATCTCTTCTCAGAGATAAGATACTACCATTCTAGCGAGTCTTTGACTCTGTATTTTTATAGTCTTTTACATTTCGCTCATTAATATAAATTGTGTATTACTATATCTTTGTGTTTATGGTTATATCTCTAATAAATATCTGTTATATTATTGGATATTTGATATATCTCTATAAATTTCCTTATTATATCTCCTCTCTCATTTTGTGCCAAAAATAATCCAGATAAAAAATAAGGGTAATAGGAAGATGAAGAAGGACAGTGGAAAGAGGTGTGAGTTGCACAAAATCCCCTGGCACAACATTGATGAATGCTAATAAAAAAAATTTGTTTTTCAAGTTTAAATAAAATGAAACGGACCTTGACTCAGAATCTGATTTGGAATAGGTAAAGTGGATCAATGATGTAGAACCTAATGCTACCATCACAACTGCAAAGATCCAACTGAATGAGTTAGAGGAGGTTGAGGAGGGGGGGAAACCTCTTCCATTCACAAATGTGGGTGAAGGGGACCCCACTACATTTAATTTTTGATAGTGCTTTGTGGTTGCAACAACCTCCCTTTACTTTTTCTTTTACAAGAGAAAGGAAAGGCCCCCCCTACTAAAATATCGACTCTAATTCCTAATCCTCTACTGATTGAGCCTAATGTTAATTCTTTACCTACCTTGAGAGAGTTAGGGGTTTGATTTTAATTGATGATTTTCTTGATGGAGGTTTGTTGATCCTTTTTATTTTATGCTTTCAAATATCTTCCCGATGTTTCGTTAACATTTGTATCATGAAACTGGCATATTATCGTCGAGACCTTTTGTAGATTTCAAAGTGTTTAATATTCCTATATGGCTGAAAATTTTGATGTTATATTGTATGTCTTGAATGAGTTGTCTTTTGAGGACTTTCTGAATGGATAACTTAAATTAAGAACACATATGCATTATGAATCCTCTTGCTTGCATGTTGTGCTTAATGTCTTAATCTTCATCCTCTCGTACATTGATCATACTCTTCAATTTTGAGCTCTTAGCTAGAATCACGAGATCATTAATCATTTTTATGAGTTTGAGACTTTGTACATGAAACTTTTAGGACCCTTATATACAACCTATAACATCATGGATGATTATCTTTGAATAAATCCAACACTTATTAATGATTTTTTTGAAGGAAATAATGTAATATGATATATCGGCAAGTGTCTATTTTCTCACATAACCAAATATCATCTTTTATGTGGTTGTAGGAGCAGGTTTGTGGGGTTACTACCTTTACATGACCGCTTCAACATTGAAATGTCTATGGGGAATCTCTTGATATTTTTCCTCTTGTGTGGACTTCTCTATATGCAGATATTGTTTATCATTCGAAGCCAATAGTCAGTAGTCAAAGTTAAACCTTGTCTTGACCGAACATTAGTCGGATTTGTTTTTATCATTGTTTCATTGATGAGGCCAGAACCTTGATCAATATTAGGAACCTTGATCCTTACTAGGATATCCATCATTGAGGAGTAGATTCACCTTTTCTTATAGTTTCCTTGAGGTCCAAATCTCACAAGGTTGTTGGATCAACCTTTCCCGCAGTCCTATCCCGTGAACTCATAGATTTTACTTTTATCGAGAATCCCCATTTTGAGTGCTAAGTGTGCATTGTCTTAAGACTGGCCTGAATCCCAAAGGCCAAAATCCTATTGGGCTCCCTTCATAGGGTTTGTCTCATCAGGTTCTCTAAGTGAAGTGACTTGTGATATTCCTGAGGTATGAAAGGCATGATATTTGTCATATTGATCACTATTAGATTCTTCTTTCTACCTATCCTCTCTTCAAAAGCCTAGGCAAAAAGACTTATCAAGCTGCATGGATGTAGGACCTTGTTGTATCATCACCCAATTCTTTCTCGCCATTTTTCGTAACCAATTTCATGCATTATGGAATGTTGTGGGAACATATTCCCTGATCCGATTATATTTTGTCTCCTTGCAATCTTATCAGGTATTCCCTCTAATATTGTTAGCTTGAATGGTTTGACATGTATCATGCACTTGGCTAGCGTCTATCTTTTTTATCATATGAGTCGTTCTTTGTGATGTTAGTTTCTATTTCTTGTTCATTTTAATTTTATTTTTGTTTTTCCCACTCTTCCCCTAAGTCATAGGTTGTATATTATTTTTCTTATTTAATTCCATTTTAGTTTCATTTAAATTTTAATTTAATTGTTTTCATTTTTCCCCTCACCCCTGAGTCTTTGAATTAATATTTCATTGGTATCCATACCCATCAAGATTCATCTTCATTCTTCATGGTAAATTCCCATAAGGAATTACCATCGGGACAACCTCCCTTGTTCCTCGGGATCCCCTCCTCCCCTCCCTGAATACACCATTAGGAAAACCTCCT
>JZKD02S1884765.1:115546-134653 GCA_000966675.3 Picea glauca
TATATATATATATATATATATATGTTAATGAACTAGACCTATAAGGAAAGTAGAAACCATTTGTTTACTTCTGTCTTTGGACCAAAGAAGGAGTATTGATCCAAAGGGGAGCTTAACTTGTCTATGGGGTAAAATTTCTCATAACATAACAATGGCGACTCCACTGGGGATGTACTTTGACTAGTCTTTCCTTTAATTTATCTATTTTTTTTTTTTATGATTCGATCTTGTTTGTTTGATTCTTGATTCTAAGTTATTTCTCATTTCCTCAACTTCATCAAGAAGTTTACAGATTCATTGATTGAGTCTCTATCAAGTTTAATCTTTTTTGTGCCTTTTTCAAGCACTTCCAGAACCAACACTCCCCTATAGTGGCTACTAGAGTGCCATTGGAGTGAATGGTGCTCCCATTTTGTCTTCTAGGGAGCTCCATAGTGCTCTATTCCTTTGGTAATGGGGGCAATAGTCTCTCTTTTTAGGTGGATCCATGAGGTTCTTCTTTTTTTTTCTTAGTCTACTATTAAGAGGCTTTTAGCCTAGAGTATTTTGATTTGTCTTCGACGTTGTTTTAATTGAGAAATTGACATTCATCACTCATTTCATTTCCTTCTTTGAGTTTGAAAAATTATCCTAGTTGTGAAATTGTATGGTCCCCTTGGGTTATTGATATCCCTTGGTTCATTCTACCTTTTAGTTGTCTAATATTCGTCTCCCAAATTTTTCAGATTGCTTGATTGTTTAGAAGTTTTCATCAACTAGAGTTTGAAAAGGTTGTTTGGTATTGAGCCCTTTTTGTGTTCATTGAAACATATTTCTTTTTGAATGATTAGGAATCTATTTTTTACCACAACCTAGCCTTGAATATTGATTCTTGCTGCTCATTTTGGAGGATTTTCATGAGTGTTTTTCTTCTTTCTCTTTTACATATTTGGGTCCTTGATTGAATGAGTTATCTTACACTTTGTTTCTTTAAGTTCTCAATTATTTTTTTGAATTCACTTTGTTTTATTTATTTTCTGCCTCATATTTATTTTTGTCAAACATTGATATCTTTGCATACAAATCGAACAAAGAACTTTTTTGCATTCTTGAGTAAATTTGTTTTGGTACATATTTTAATGAGATAGTTTTGAATTTGGATTTGGATTTTGGAAACATGTTCTTGGTAGTTTGGCATCATCTTGCCCCAAGAAATAGAAAGTTACATAGTTTTGAGTACTTTCTTTTGTTAAGAAGAATAGAACTCTTCTCCTTCCCATACACATAATCCATTGAAAAGAAAGAATTGCATCTCATTATTTTTCATTCTATTGGAGTCAAGTCTTACACATCATTAGTTTCATCTCTATGAACCTTTTGAGTAAAAATCCATTAAAATCAACCGTGAGATAATAAAATCCACTAGACATTTTTCATCTTAGCACACCAACAATAACACAAGACTAGCGTCCTTGGACTAGGAAAAGTGAGTAAATCGTCCAATACTACTAAACATATTGTAGAACACTAAAGTGTGATAAAATCCAATTTTCGTATAAGCATAGCCATGGACCCCCTCTAACACAGGGGTAAACATGAGGTCATGTGCGAAAGAGAAACAAATATCACCCATCCAAGCTTGATCAATCATAACAAACAGATCATATATTGATATTTTTTCTTGAAGTGTCACTAGTTTCATTTGGTATCGATGCTTTCTGAATCTCAAATTTGTTTGAGGTCCTTAGCAGTTTTACAGGTGTTGGTTGTGGAGCCTAATTATTTTCCTAATTCAAAGGACTTTTTTTCCAGCTGTGTTTATACCCATGAATATTTTACACCCTGAAAGAATGTACACTCCTCCACGTGGGGGAGTGCAGCGGGGGCTTGCCCTTCCTGTGGGGTCCAAGGGAAAGCGAGCCCCCGACAGGGGTTCGGGGGTGAAGCCCCCGAAGGAAACATTGCCTTGTAAATGTATATTTTAATTTCATAGTAAATCTAGACTGTTCATTATAAGGTCACATATATGATCTTAGAAGTTATGTTAGGGTTTTTTTCGCTAGAAGGCAACCCTCTTTTATGAGGGAAATGTATTGTGGCTATGTATCATGGCGAATATCGTATTATGAGAGAAGAGACTATGAGAGAAAGAAGAGGAAGTTACATCGAGTGTGTTTTAGGTTGTATCCCTTCATTTGCGGGATAATAATAAAGGAAGGACCTGACAATTTATCTGGTGGACGTCGTCCACACTGGGTGACCCACATATATATGTGTCTCTATTGTATTGTGTATATTTTGTGTTTTATTTCCAAATTTATTTTATTTTATTTCTCCATGATCCTGTTTTTCTAACAAATGGTATCAGAGAAAAAGGTAACTCATAGGAAAAGAGGGTTTCTGGTTCGAGTGGGAGAAATGGAAGAAGACGAAAAATTTAGGGTCAAGAAATTTAACAGCCAAAACTACCAGTTATGGAAGATGCAGATGGAATATTATTTATATCAAAAGGATATATTCCTACCATTGGGTGGAATAGAAAAGAAGCCAACGACCATGAAGGAAGAAGAATGAGAGGTTCTTGATAGAAAGACACTAGGAATGATACGAAAGAGCCTGGCAGCATCGATGGATTTCAATATTTCAAAAGAAAAAACAATGAAGGAGTTGATGGATGCATTGGATAAACTGTATGCAAAACCCTTGACATCCAATAAGGTATTTCTAATGAAGATATTATTTAATATTAATATGTCAAAAGGTGGGTCTGTTGCAGATCATTTAAATGAATTTAATATGGTTACTAATCAACTAAGTTCTATAAAAGTGGACTTTGATGATGAGGTCTGGGCTCTTCTAATATCGTGCTCATTTCTAGAATGCTGGAATGGCTTGGTCATGTCTATAACTAACTCTTTCTCTGGTTCAAACACTCTAAAATTTTATGATGTTGTTGGTGTTATCCTTAGTGAGGAAATGCGATGGAAAAGCACATGTGAGACATCACATAATGCATTAAACATGGGGAATAGGGGAAGAAAAAAGGATAGCGGAAAGGGATTAGGGAACCACATAAATTATAGGAAGAGTAGATCCAAATATATGCTTGGAAAGATAAAGTGTTGGAATTGTGGAAAGAAAGGACATCTGAAGAAATACTACAAAGCTCCGAAGAAACAAAGAGATGGACAACATGTGAAAAATTAGGAAGAAAATGTAATAGGTGATGTGTTACAAGAGGCTTTGATTCTTTCTATAGATAATATTTCTTAGTCTTGGGTAGTAGATTCAAGCGATTCATTTCATGCCACACCCCATAGGAAACATTTTCTAGATTATGTTCAAGGTGATTTTGGACAGGTTCATTTGGGTGATGATGCACCATGCAAAATTGTTGGAATGGGAAAGATAAAAATAAAGCAAAGGAATGGAATCCAATGGTTGTTGAAAGAGGTAAGACATGTTCCAAATCTAAGGAAAAATATAATTTCAATGGGGTAGTTGGAAAGTGAAGGTTGTGTATCCATATTTACAGATAAGGTGTGGAAGGTCACCAAATGATCATTGGTGATAACAAAAGGAGAGAAGGTAGGTACATTATATTTATGTACTAGAAACCCTGACTCTTCTATCTCTTTAGATTCTACATGAGTGGATACAACACTGTGGCATCATAGGCTTGGAAACATGAGTGAGAAGGGGATGCAGATACTTCACAAAAAAATTTTGTTACTAGATCTTAAACAAATTGATTTGGATTTATGTGAGCATTATGTTTATGGAAAACATAAGAGAGTCAAATTTCTGAGAGTCGGAAAAGAAAAGAAGAGTGAAAGGTTAGATCTTGTGCATACAAATGTATGGGGACCGAATCAGGTATCATCTCTTGGTGGCTCTCATTATTATGTTAATTTCATTGTTGATGCAACTAGAAAAACTTGGGTTTATTGCATTCGACAAAAATATGATGTTTTTGATACTTTTAAGAAATGGAAAGCTTTAGTTGAGAATGAGAYAGGAAAAATGTTGAAGTGTCTCATATCAGAAAATATGGGTGAATATTGCATAAAGGAGTTTGATGATTKCTATTCATACCATGGGATTCGTAGAGAGAAGACAGTTCCAGGAACACCACAAGAAAATGGTGTTTCAGAAAGGATGAACAGGACAATCATGGACCGTGCAAGGAGTATGATATTGCATGTTATTTTTGCCTTACAGTTATGGGTAGATGTTGTAGATACTTCTATTTAATTAATAAACATAGGAACTTCAAGCTCTTTGGATCATAGAATTCGAGAGGATGCATGGATGGGTAAAAAGGTAAACTATTCCTTTTTAAAGACTTTCGGTTGTGAATCATTTGTCCATATTAATAAAGAAAATACAACAAAGCTTGACGAAAAATCCAAGAAGTGTATCTTTATTGGATACAATGTTAATGATTTTAGTTATCTCTTATGGGATTATGAAAATCATGGAATCATTAGGAGTAGAGATGTCATATTCAATGATAAGTTCATGTACAAAAATCAGTTGCAAGGAAAGAAACAGGAAACCGAAAAACCATAATACATAGTGCTTGATGAGATAACTGAAAAATAAATTCCAAAGGTACCAGAAAATCAAAATGTACACCAACAAGAGAAAAAGGAACCTCAAACTCCTGCAAGTGTTGTTAGAATAGCTACCAGTTTAAGTAGACCCATTGAATGATACTCTCCTTCATTGTATTATTTACTGTTGATTGAGTCTAGTGAACCATAATGTTATGAAGAGGAAATGCAGGTAGACACTAAAAAGAAGTGGGAGCAAGGAATGAAAGAGGAAATGGATTCCATGGTAAATAAAAAGACTTGGGATTTGGTTCAGTTTCCTGCAGGAAAAAGAGCATTACAGAATAAATGGGTTTACAGGTTGAAGGAAGAAGATGGAGGAAAAAAGTGGTACAAGGGTAGACTTGTTGTAAAGGGTTTGCACAAAAGAAAGGTATATATTTTGATGAAATATTTTCTCATGTTGTTAGAATGAATTCAATTAGGACTATTTTAAGTCTTTTGGTAGTATAAGATTTTCATCTTGAACAATTATATGTAAAAAAAACTTTTCTCCATGGGGATTTGGAGGAAGAGATTTATATGCAGCAACCACAAGGGTATGAGGTCAAAGGGAAAGAAAATTTGGTATGCAGGTTGAAGAAGAGATTGTATGGACTAAAGGAAGCTCCAAGGCAGTGGTATTTGAAGTTTGACAGGTTTATGACAGAAGAAGGTTATAATAGATGTCATTATGATCACTGTGTTTATTTTAAAAAGATATAAAATGGAAGCTATATTATCTTGCTATTGTATGCAGATGACATGCTTGTTGCATGGTCTAATATGCGGGATATAAATGTGCTCAAGAAGAAATTAGCTAATTCATTTGCAATGAAGGATTTGGGTGCTGAAAAGAAAATCCTTGGTATGAGAATAACAAGAGATAAGAAAAATTGAAAACTGAAATTGTCTCAGGATGAGTACTTAGATAAGGTGTTGGAGAGGTTTAGAATGCAGAATGAAAAATCAGTTAGTACACCTTTGGCCAAACATTTCAAATTAACTAAGGAAATGTGTCCCAATACATAACAAGATATAGAATACATGTCCAGGGTCCCTTATTCATTAGCAGTTGGCAACTTGATGTATGTGATGGTTTGCACAAGACCAAATATTACACATGCAGTGGGAGTTGTGAGAGGGTATATGAACAATCCAGGTAAAGAACATTGGGAGGTAGTAAGTAGATTCTCATGTATTTGAGAGGTAATTATACTCATGAATTATGTTTTGGAGGTTCAAACACTATTCTACAGAGATATGTTGATTCAGATATGGTAGGTGATAAATATAGCTGGAGGAGAACCATAGGGTATGTTTTTTATATAAGTGGAACAACAATAATTTGGATTTCAAAACTGAAAAAGGTTGTTGCACTTTCAACAATAGAAGTAGAGTATGTTGCTACTACAGAGGCTAGTAAATAAATGATTTGGTTACATAGGTTTATGGAGGAGCTGGGAAAGAAGCAGGAGAATAGCAGGTTGTACTGTAACAGTGAGAGTTCCATTCATATTACAAATAAATAAAACTTCCATTCGAATACTAATAATATATAGGGAAGGTACCATTTCATAAGATCCATATTAGAAGATGGACATTTGAAGTTGTAAAATATACACACTAGCCAGAATCTTACAGACATGATAAAAAAGGGAGTAACTAGGGAGAAAATGAGTTCCTTCTCAGTTTCAGTTGGTCTTCAAGCATGAACGTGAAGATGAGAAATTTTCCAAGTCCAAGAAGGATCATAGTCCAACAGATACAACAATGATAGACTTGTTGAGATCAGTCTCCAAGTGGGAGATTGTTGGTTGCAGAGCATCAATATCTTTTTGATTCATAGGCCTTTGTTTTCAGCCATGTTTATACCCATGAATAATTTATACCCTAGAAGATTGTACACTCCTCCATGTGGGGGAGTGTAGGGGGGATTTCCCCTCGTGCGGGGTCCAGGGGAAAGCAGCCCCCCGAAGGAAAAAATTCCTTGTAAATGTATATTGTAATTTCATAGTAAATCTGGACCGTTCATTATAAGGTCACAAATCTGACGATAGAAGTTATATTAGGGTTTTTTTCTTTAGAAGGAAACCCTCTTTTATGAGGGAAATGTATTGTGGCTATGTATCATGGTAAATATCGTATTCTGAGAGAAGAGACTATGAGACAAAGAAGAGGAAGTTACAGTGGGTGTGTTGTAGGTTGTATCCCTTTATTTTCTAGATAATAATAAAGGAAGGACCTGGAAATTTCTCTAGTGGATGTAGCCCACACTAAGTGAACCATGTATATTTGTGCCTCTATTGTATTGTGTATCTTATGTGTTTTATTTATGCATTTTTTTTCATTGCTCCGCGATCCTATTCTTCTAACAATCGGCCCACTTGTCTTCAGTCCTTTAGAAAAATTTCATAGTTTGATATCCTGCCCATATGTTCGGTCCCAAATGTTGACTGTACCCGCCCAAAGGCTGACTATGAGTTGGTAACCTTAGTGACCTTTCTTATGTATCTACATAGGTGAATATGCAGGGATTCCCATGGTACCTGGGGTAGATTCCCTATCACACTTTCAGTACCCTTGGATGGTGATCCCGCGAAAGCGAGGGTTGTTTGCTATGAGAAGGGATGTTACATGGAGGTCGGGGTAACTACTTCTCCTTTCTTCATTGGAGGCTTAAAATCCTATCTTCGAAGGATCCTTGAACCTAATTTTCTTGGTTGATTGCTTTTAGTTTTATTAGGAGTGTGTTTCTTTGATTTTTGTAGTCGACATTAGGGATCGTTAAAATATCAAAGATATCACATTTTACAAGGTATGGATCCTGAAGTTCAGGAAGGCCAACACAATGTTTCTTACGAAGGAATGATCAAAGATCAAACTTCTAATACTGGGAGTGTAGCTCCTGAAAGTGTCCAACATGTAGAATAACTAGTCACAACCTTCATAGAAATCCTTGCATCTTACATGAATCCTCTTTTTACTGATCCACTTGGTCTAACACTCATTAATCCACCATCCATAGGATATATTGATGCATATTATTCTTACCAACTACTAGTTAGTTCATCCACTACACAATCTTTTGGCATGAACCTGTCAATTTTTGGCTTTCCAGAAGGACTTGGGAATTTATCGTTATCCACAACTCATGTAGTTGATATTGTTGGTGATTATTTTTAATGGGAACATTGTTGAACCAGATAACCCCAACACAACAACTTGATAATACATCTCTCTTCACACATGGGTCAAGTAATATTCATGCTTCACTATTTCCGTACATGCACACACCAAGTGTTTTATTTGTTCATCCTATTGGTCAGATGGTCGACAATCATGTCGTTCATAAAACCATGGTTACATGATCTAATAAACCTCTATCTCAAACCTTACATATGAGTACACCCTACATTGGAGGCCAATATTCAATGGGAGGCCAACCTTTAGTTGCAGGAAATTGTTTTACCGGGGGGTAACCTTTAGTCATGGGTCCAACCCTTATGTGGGTGAAACATCAAAAAACCCCAGGACAGGTCGCTCCTGAAAGTACTTCTATCCATATTACCACTAGATTGTATCCTGGACAACCATATCAAGGAGTTTATAATTTTTTGTGGGGTCAACCTAATCTGGAGGGAATTCCTTAGTAAGGAAATTTTCCCTATCAGTTTGTAAAACCCATGATTCCAACACAAAAAATGCCTCAAACATAGTATATGGTAGGTCCATCAGGACAACCGAAATACATGGGGGGACCATCAGGTCAATATCAGTATGTAGGAGGTCCATTTCTTCAATCAAAGTACATGGGTGGACAACTAGGAAAACCACCATGAGAAAATCAGGACAACCATCTTACATGGGTGGATGATGCAGGATCATTTCTCCACCTCAGCAATGCACCAACATTCCATCACATCAGTGCACATTTCAGAGAAGGAGAGACATTGACCCTCCCATTTTTAAATTCAAAATCTAATCCCATAAGGATTCATGTTGTAAGGTTGAGTGAAGACCAAGCCATGGCTTTGTACAGGCAGAAGATAAGGCCTCCTTTAATCGTTGATAGGGTGATGGTTCTAGGTTCAATTCAGAATATATGGCCATTTATGAAACTTCAATGTAATAGATAAGGTTAGGTGGAGAGGACAAGCTTGTAGAGCCCCTCTTTTGTAAATAGATCTTGTATCAGATTTAATAAGGAGACTTAGGAGAAAGATCTTTGTAGAAAGGTTGGAAAGGAGAATAAGAACCTGAGAGAGGTATGATAGAAGCATAACTCAGGATAGATTTAGGTTAGAAGAGCTTGAGAGAGCTGGGACTCTGTTGCAGTCCATTTTTTGTAAACATCTGTATAGACACACAATGATAATAGAAAATAAGTTTTCCTATAGTGTGTTTATGCATTTGTGTTGATTATTATGTTTTTATATGTCATTCATGTTTTGAATGTATGAATTTGTGAAGTGTTGTATAAGTTTCAATTGTTTCTCTTCTTTGAGTTTCAAGTGCAAGGAGACATTTGTCCACAAGGATTGCGTTGACAGAGGTGGGTTAACCTCATAGAATATCATGAGAGATATCATTGAACCTTCATCAGTAGAAGTGCAATGAGTGCACAGAAAGAAATCTGTGTCGAGTTTGTAAAGAGACAAAGTTACTGAACACTTTGTAAGGAGAATCTCTGCAATGTGTGCACTGACCAAGGAGAATGCCAAGAGGGAGAGAATAATTTCTTTCCAATAAATCCTTCGGATCTGAGTTTGAAAAAATCCCAGAAATGCAAGGACTGCATGGGAGATCGAAATCTTCAAGGAGATCAAGCTCATAGGGAATAATGCAAGGAGTGCATGGAGGACAAACTTATTCTAATTCCTAAAGCTCAAAAGAGATAATGCTTTCAAGAGCATACGCGAGACCCAAGATAGTTGGGTTCGCAAGAGAAAGTTCAAAGGTGAAACCTTTGAACACTGACAAAAATATTTCAAGGAGGAAGAAATTAAAAGCTCAGGAGGATGAGTGAAAACAACCTTCTTATCGGTTGTGGAAGGGATCCTGGACCGTTAGATCTACATATAGAGAATGAAGGAAGCGTAGAGGAGAGTAAAAGACCCAATCCATTGGATCTGAGCGCAGAGGACCAAAAACCATTGGATCCAGAGATAAGTGCACAAGACTTAACCTTTGTGTGTGCAAGAGAGTGGACTCGTCAAAGTCCCAAATTCCCGAAGTGAATAGGGACCGTCCATCATCTAGGATGACAGGTGGTGAAAGATATGAGTTTTTGGGTGAAATCACTCTGGGAGGAACGAGTGAACAAGAGTTGAAACTCCCAAAACCTGAAGACTTGAAGCGGATAGAGGCCATCACATCAAGGGGAAGAAGTGCACCAACAGATCGTGAATTTCGATTGAAAGCACTCCAGGCAAAATGAGTGCATAGGAGTTTGAAACTCCAAAAACCCAAATAGCCGAAGCACTGAAGAGTCGAAGGGAATATGGACCGTCAGATATAAAAAGGGAACATGGCAAAACATCATGAACTCCGAGTGAAATCACTATAGAAGAAAATGAAGGAGAAGGGTTTGAAATCGTCGAAGCTCGAACAACTGAAGAGGACTATATTCATTGATCTAGGTTGGACATGTGTCACCAGATCGTGAACTTCGGAGGATCACACACCGGGGTTTTTGTGAAGTAGTGTTTCTGAATATCCTGAAGCGTCGAAGGTCAAAGTGTTTAAGGATTTCTGATCCCAAAGGGAGCACATTCATTGTTTTTCTACAAAGGGACGCATGAAGGATGTAGACTCACTCCGTTGGATCAAGGAAGATAGGTGTCAGAGGATCCTACACTCCAGAAGGATTTTCTCTGGATATTTTTGTTTGTTGAAATTTGATATTTCCAAAGGCCGAAGTCCTGGAAATGATGAGAGTCCTCGATGTGAAGGTGGACACGCGGCACCAGATCTAGAAATCTGGAGGAAAGTGGAGGAGGAAAATGTCCCAAAGACCTAGATAAGATCTCAATCATTGATCGAGGAGGGCGTTGAAGGATCGTTGATCTAGTTTAAGAGGCTAAAGTCCCGAAGCGGGAGCAGAGCTGTCGATTTAGAAGGACGCGTGGAAGATGATCTGCCATTTTGGATAAATCTCTGCGGAAGAAATGAGAGTTTGAGATTTTAGATTCTCGAAGGCCAGATTCATGGAGGGGATCCTGGTCATAGATTCAGGGAGACAGGTGGTAGCATATCTTCCACTCTGGAATATTTCCATATGGAGGAAGCGAAATTTTGAGAGTCAAAACTCCCAAAGGCTAGAAAGTCAGAATCAACCACAATTGTTGATTTGGAAGGGAGCTACATGTTGACATATCAAGGATATTTGGGATCACATGTGGAAGGAGGAGGAAGAAGGAAGGAAAGAGGATTTGATAGAAACCGTTGATCACGGATCATCTTTGAAAGTGAGAGATTGACAGACAGGAAGAATTGCAGGGCTAGGACATGCTCGGATGTTAATTTTCCTTGAGTGGGCCACAATTTCAATCACGTATTCAACAAAGGAATACATGGTAGCTGGAGGTGAATTCTGGGGAGAAAAGTGGGTTGGTCTAAAACCAGTCTTGTTCACACCCTCAATCACACGGGTGCACAAGGACACAGCCCGAGGTCATATCTCAGGGGAGTATGTAGGAAGGGGCTAGTGAAAATGAGCTAGCACCTGCAAAGTGAAGAACACACAGATAGAGGGTGCGGGTATCATAGGACCCATGCCTAAGAATAAAAAGGGTCTTGTGTATAATTTTTTTGGGTTCAAACGGGAGCCCGAAGAGTCGATCCAACTCAGGTGAAAGAAAGATCATAGACTGGGAGGACACCTAGGCAGTCACCTAGGGGGGATGTATCAGTGGACACTTAGGCAGTCACCATACATGGGGGTACCTTTAGGTCAACCACCATACATGGGAGGACCATCTAGTTTTTCCATCTCACTGCAATGTATATATGGTCCTACTGGTGTTCCCATGCAACATGGTTACCACCAATATTCACATGATAATCAACAACTTCAATTTTTGTCTACGTTAGATATCATAGATCTGTCATGTTTGAAAAATGATCCCATTCAACATGCCCCATTTTATCCCTCCATCCCTACCAAATTACCATCTGAAATCCCTAAATTCGACGAAAAACCTGGGGAAGATCCTAACAATCATGCTATGAATTTCCATTTATGGTGTTTTTCAAACTCTTTCATGGATGAATCCATTCATCTTAGGATTTTTCATAGAACACTTACAAGTGCAACAAACAAATGGTATATTAAGATATTGTGTAACTCCTTTTTCAACTTTAATTCTCTTTCCATGGATTTCCTGACACATTCCCAGTTTCCTATAAGGTATGAGACCGGTATAGAGATTTTTACCTCACTCTTGAAATCCTATTCCACCCATATATATGATCATTTTAATGAGTGGAGGAGACATAGACGATTGATTAAATCTCCAATACTAGACCAACTCCTCGCATATTTGTTTACAAAGTCACTATTGCCACCCATTGCCCATGATGTTTCCATGGGAGGTGATTTTGTTGAGGAGTAGGATATCAATCATGATAAATATTTGGACCTGGTATATTCCCAGTCCGACACACTTTATAATATTATCCCTCATTCTCCTCTGCATCGAATGATCCAAAAAGACTTACTCTGGAACTAGGTTTTGTTTCAAACACCAAAACTACTTTCGCTCCTGCTTAAACGTCCGAGGTGAATGAAGTTCGATCCACTTCATCTCTACAAACTATTGGTAAGAGGAAGAAAAAGGGTAAATCCAAGAAATATTCTAACCAAAAAGATACTACAAATACTTTTGATACTCAATCGAATAGGAAAGCTAAGTTTCCTTGCATGATTTGTATGGAGGACCTGTTGTAATCTAGGGGAAAGTAGGGATTGTTACCAGTAGAACCTTACATATCCATCATAGAGATACATGCATACACATATACATATATAGAGACATACACAAGTAATGAGATCCCAAAGAAAAATCCTTTTATTATATGATGGACAATACGACATAATTACATATAACCTCTCCCATGAAGCTATCTGAGCCTTCATGTGCTTCTATATTTATACCTCTATCAAGAAGTTGTAACTAATTAACTTCTTGGTTTAGTTAGTTAATAGAGACTTTGAGTGACTTATAATTATAACTGCATGAGTTGACCAACAAATTCTAAGTCGACCGTCGGGTCTAGTCAACTAGCTTCTACAACATCCCCCCCCCCACCTCAATTCCTTGCTCGTCCCAAGCAAGTGGGGGTCGTACAAAATATTTTTTTTTATATTTTGATTACAATATTAAAAAATTGAGAATTATAATATGAAGAGAGAAATATAATTATGTAATAAGAGGAGACAAAATATTTATGTGGATGGTCGACTTAAGGTACTATTTCCAACTGTGTTGATGTGCCTGGAGTTCCACTGGTCGAATCAACTACATCTCATATTCCTAGTGTTCCTGTGTTTTACTAGGTTGAATATATCCTTTTCTTGTGAGTAGGATGCTTCCTGGATACCATTAAAAAAAATATATTTCCTAATACTCTAGTTTGGCATTACCCTTGGTTTGGTTTCCCAGTCACCTCTTCTCGCGTTGGAGTGTTTCTTGGAATGCTTTTTCCAAATTTTATTTCTACATCCAATGCAAGAAACATTGATTGTTTCTACCTTCAAAAATGGGTTGTGGAAACCCTAAAGGATCCCTATGTTCCTTTATGTGAAGGAAAAATTCCTCTTCTCACATCTGTCCCAAGATGGTTGAACTACTTCTGAATTCTAGAAACCTGATCCAGGAGGGTCGTCAACTACCAACTTTTTCTAGTTCATGGTTTCTACTCTAGTAATTATCTTTCTGCAAAGTGAATTTTCTCCTTACTTGGATTTTTTATATAGAGTTTAGGTTCATGATATTGAATGTAGTCTGAACATGTAGAGGAATTTGCTCGCACGAGTATCGAATTCCCCTGATTGCGTTGTACATGAAAAGGAGGTAGTTACTGATTCAAATCATGTTGTTATGAGTGCAATTGCTTTGAGGTACAATAGCATATATGTATTATCATAAATGGGTAGTTATTGAATGTGCATGGTGCCTTTTTGATGTTGATATCCCTATGGTTGTTGAACAGATGCTCTTGAAACATCTCTCGTGCGATAATCCTAGTGATTTATTCATGAACATTGCACACGATAAGGTAATTTGTAGGTGGTTGCGACATAATTTTTGTTATGACGTAGATCATTGTTAATTATGTTACTATTATCAATTTTTTGTTGTCATGGATTGAATGTAATTATTATGCTTACATCGGTGTTTCTTTGACCAACTCTTTTCCAGGTTCAATCACCAAGGTCTCAATTGCTGAAGCATGGTCGATACATGATCCGATCGACAAGATTTCTTGAACCATATTTATTACTGGATTGACTTATTTTATGTCAGTGATGGCTTGCTTGTTCATTTGTTTTTCTAATTGTTACTAATTCTAAATCGTTTAATATTTTTTCATGCCAATCATGTTCTCTTTATTTGTATTCATATTATCTTCGCTCTCCTGATATACACTCACTTGCTCCCAAAATGATCCTTTCACTTAATTATTTTATTATGAATATTTTTCTTATGTTGGTCGATGGTGTTGAATGTCAAGAATCTATTCTGCTATTTTGTCTTGGGCTTGACCAAGGGTTTATTTCTCTCTCCATTCTACTTTATTATTGCTTTTCCTTTAGTGTTATGGATATTCTTTAAATACTTTAACTTCTTAGTTTTTTATACCTGAATTTGTCTAAATCCTTTTTTTTTAATTAATTTTTAAGAAAGGTTTATTTCTTATAAGTATGATTAGTTAGTTAAGTCGGTTCCTGTTGGAAATTCTGTGCTATAATTTTCCAATAGGGTTCTTTTCTTTTATACTTGATATTTCTTTAAATGGGAACCATTAATTACTTTCTTAAGTGGATTCCCCAATAATTTTCTAAGTTGGACCACTCCAGTTGGTTAAATATATTCCACCACATAAGGCCCCAACCATGTTGTTTCCAATTTTCTAGGGTTTCCTTTTATACGATTATCATATAGTAAGAATAAGTCTCCATATTTTATATCCTTTTTCTTTAAGTGACGATCATGCCATGCTTTTTGTTGTTTCTTTTGAAACTCTTGGTGATGTATCACTATTATCCTCTCTTCTTCCAACGTTTTTAGTTGGTATAGCCGGTTGTTCATGTTTTTTCTCTTAGGAAAATTTTCTATAGTTGTGACCCTGTCGAAATTAGTCCAAAATTGTAGTGGAATAATGACTTCCTAGACATACACTAACTTGAATGGAGTCTTTCCTGTCAATCTTTTGAATGTTGATCTATATGCCCAGAGGATTGTAGGAATCTTATCATCTGAGTCATCTTTATTTATTCCACAGATATTTGTAAGTACCTTGTGTAATATTTTATTAAAGGATTTGACTGTCCCGTTTGCTTGTGGGTGATAGGATGTCGTTTTTCTATGGTCAATCAAATTTTTTTTCTAGTAGAAATTTAATTGTTTCATTTACAAAGTGATTTTCCTGGTCGATGATTAGTGTAAGAGGAAAACCAAATCTTGTGATTATGTTCTCGTAGATGAATTTATCTATTACCTCTTTGGTACACAATTTGACTGGCTCAACGTCTTCCCACTTAGTCACATACTTGACCACATTAATGATGTACTTGGCACCATTTCTTCTTCCCTCTGTGGAAATGGACCGATAGAGTCAATAACCAATATTTCAAAATCTCGATTAGGGTTTATTGAACTTAGTGGAATTTCTTTTTTTCCACAAGGGTCGTCCGAGCCTCTGGAAACTATCACACTTTTTTACTTTATCCTGACAGTATTTATGTAAAGTTGGCCACCACAGGCCTGCTTGTAGTACCTTCCTGGTTGTTGTGTCGGCCTAAAAAATATCCTCTGGCTGCTCCTATATGGGCTTCATTGATGATATCCCCCCGTTCATGTTTTGGAACACATATTCTTAAAACATCATCCATTCCCATTTTGTATAAGTCTTCGTTAATGATTGTGAATGATGCAAATTCCATGGCTAGAGTTTTCTTTTTGTTTGTCGGGACGTCCTCCAGAGCCTTTTCTTCTTCTAATAAATTGGAAATATCTTCTAAACCTTTAGGTGCATCTTCGAATCTGAATAAGCATGCATCTGGGAGGTCATCGTTGATGCCTGTCGGATCTTCACAATTTCTAGTGGTGAAAGGGGATTAGGTCGAACATTCCTTTTCCCTAGTCGAATGACTATGTCAAATTCAAATTCCTAAAACAATAGTAACCACCCATAAATATTTCCTTAATGATCTGGTTTATTGACCAAGTATTTCAATGCTTGATGATCTGTAAAACATGTAAAGGGGTTTGCAAGTAAATAGTGACGAAACGTTTGTAGAGCGAAAGTCATTGATAAGGCTTTCCTTTCCGTACTCGAATAATTTCTTTCTTTTTTATTTAGTTTCTGACTTGCACACACATTTGGGTGATCCATTATTTCATCATATGGCTAAGCTAAAACAGACCTAACAACTACATTGGACGCGTTGACATGGACATAAAATTTTATTGACTAGTATGGAAATTTGAGAATAGGTGCTTCGACCAACTTATTCTTTAAAATTTCAAAGGATTCTTGGCAGTCTTGGCTCCATTTTAATTTGACATCTTTTCATAGAAGCTCATCCATTGGGAATGTGATGTCTGAGTAGTGGCATATAAACTTCCTATAATAGCCATTATGAACCAACATAATTTTGATATGTTTTTTATTCACATGTGGTTTTAGATCAAAGATAATCTTTATCTTAGCCATGTCTACCCTTAACCCATCTTTACATACCATATATCATAGAAGGATTACAATAGGTGTGGAAAATATGCATTTTCTGATGTTTAGTGATAGTTGAATCTGTCTGCAGCGTTCTAGAATAAGTCAAAGCCATTGTATGTGATTTATAAGTAGACTATAGGTTGTCAAGTCGTTGAAGTATACATACATGGTTTTGTAGATGTATTCTTAAAATTATTTGATCATTGTTCTTGAAAAATATGTTGGCATGTTCTTCAACCCGAATGACATTACTGTGTAGGAAAAATATCCAAATTCTGACACAAATGTTGTTTTTTCTTGATCTTCTTTTGTTATTGACACCTGGTTATATCCTGAGAATCTGTCAGTAAATTAATAGTATTAGTGACTAATGAATTCATTTATGATTTCATCATCAAGAGGGGCGGGTAATGGATCTTTCACAGTCTATTTGTCCAGTCCCTGAAAATCGACACAAATTCTTAATTTATTTGGATCATGCTTCTTTGGTTGTACCACCTTGGGGCTTTCCCATTCTGACTTGTCGATAGGATAAATAATTCCTTCTTGTAGCATTCCTTTGATTTCTTTTTGAACGATCATTTTGTACTTATGCACTAACTTGTATGGTCATTTTTTGATTGGCTTTTCTCCTGCGATCAATTCAATCTTCATTTCACCCATTTCCTCTACTAGTCCTTTCATATCCTTTTAGTCGCATGAAAAAACATCTTGATACTCTTTTAGTAGACTGACTATGTCGGTTGCTTGCCTATCAGACCAATAGTCACCTATTCGCACCATTTTTGATCGACCATCATTTGATATGTCGAATTCCTTCATTTTTATTTCTATGTCAATCCATTCTGGTGGTTTTTCTTCATCGAGGTGGAATTCTCCTTCTTCAATTCTTTTAAATATTTTTGGGAATTCGATTTGTTCCCGGTCTTCTTTGTGTTCCATGGCTATAATTAATATTGACTTCACATGATTCTGCAATGTTGGATGGTGTTTCTTCCATTGGAAGCTCTGTCCTGGCCATTTTATATTCTCCATGTTAATCCTCCGTGCAATCGAGATTTTCTTGTTTTCTACTAGCACAAAATTGCAAGTTGATGTCGATCCTCGATTGACTGACATATTTTATTTTTCTTTCTATATATTTGGTAAAGGAATTTCTAGAAATATTTTTATTTGACATGCTACAATTTCAAGTGTTCCTCTACTGGATTAAATTTAAAGTCTAGCACAAAATTTCCTTTGATTTCATCCCAGTTGGAAGTGTGGTTGTAGGATTCTTCAATAATGTACCATTTTCTTGGTATCTCATCTAATGTACTTCAAAACATATGGGGCCATACCCTTTCATCCTTATATACTATTCTTCACCATTCACTTTCAGAACATTGAATATGTTCTGCTGGATCGTAGCCGATTTTGAATGTGGGAATATTTACATCTTTGGATAATTTATTTCCGTCGAATATTTCAACGAAGTATGTTGACATAGTCATCTAGGTTTTTAATTGAGGGGAATGTGTTTCCCACCATCTTGCACCCTGGCCTGTGAAATTTTCCACAAGACTTTGTGTCCTTCCTTTCTCTCGTATTGATTTTTCTACCTATTCAACATGGGTCGAAGGGGTATGTCGTTCACTATATCACAAGGGTTTTCTTATCTAATTGTCAGTCGGAATGAGAGTGGGATTTTTTTATAGCCCTAAAATTGCCTACTCATGCATACATAGTATTGGCCCTCTGACTTGCATAATTTTCCAAATAACTGCTCAAGAGCTCTACTTAAAAAATCAATTTTTAGACATGTACCCTCCTTGCATCGCTACCTCCCATGTACATACGCTAGCTACATGCTATAAATCCTGTGTACATATGCTTTATGCACACTACACATCCCGTGTATACCTCCAAAAGTTGCAAAAATTAAAAATTTGTAAGGAATTTGGTGGAATTTATGGAATATTGGAGGTTTCCCAACCAATTCACTTGTTATAGCTCGTCCCCCAATTGAATAACCATCCTTTTGTCATATAAAAGGAGGTTTTTGGGTCTCATTTAAAATCCAAGCATAAGAATAGTGAAACCCTACCCAATTTCACTTCCCTTCCTTTCCCAAGCATTTGCAACCTTTTGTGAGTTATTGCCTCAAGATTCCCTCTTCAGCCCCTTTTCTTCCATTCAATCCATTCCCTTTCATTGAGGTGATTAGTAGATGGTGAGAAGAGCCTCATTGAAGGTGCACTTCGAGCATTGTAAAGAGGAGCCCAGACTAGGTTTGTGGAATGGTGGCTAACAAGGATTGTAAGTTTCAGTCTTTGTTTAATGAATAAAAGAATCTATTTTCCCTGTCCCAAATGTTGATGTTTTGTGTCTTTTCTGTTACAGGTATGAACTAACTGAGAGGGGGGGGGTGAATCAGTTAGTGTAGATTATTAATAATTTCTCTCATTTTTAACTTTCAATCATTAATCTTAGTGGCAGTGAGTCTTTACTGTGAAATCCAGAGTTATAAACATAAAGCAGATAACATAATAAACAACAATAACACACAGCAGTCATTCACAAGTATGAGACA
>JZKD02S1884765.1:151942-178209 GCA_000966675.3 Picea glauca
AAAAACATCTTCAGATTTCAAGTATCAGACTTTGAAAATTCGTGCAGGGTGAAAGAACAGTGCGGCTCCAACAATACCAACCAATGAGACCTTAGATTCATCACCTGAATCTGATCCCAAGTCTATGGTTCATGTCGTTGATGCAACTGTTTTCCTCCCTTTCTTCTCTTTGAACCACTTTGGTCTCTTCTCAGGATGTAATTTCCAGCAACGATCCTCATCATGCCCCTCTTTCTTGCAATGCTTGCAATAGGGCTTCTCTTCCTTTCTTGCCACTGAATTTTCCTTCTTGCCATGCCACTTCCTTTTTTCCTCTTTCCTTGAAGACGATTCCCCTGATACACCAACACCTATTTTATCTTCTTCAATGTATGTTGCTTGAACAAAAACCTCATCAAGATTAGTTGGTCCAAACATGAATACAATATTTAGAATATGTGCAGGTAAACCTCCTATATACTTCATAAGAATTTCTTGGGTATGTAAAGGAATATCTAACATCAATGCCATTTTTCAAAAACCATCTGTGTATTCTTGCATTGTTTGTCCTTTTCTTAGTTTAAGATATTTCCATTCAATTAACTCTTTCTCTTTATAGCCCAATGGATAGAATTGCTTTCTAAGTGCATAAATAAAATTTTTCCATGATGGAAATACATTACCCACTTGTTGCGTGCCATTTTGCAACTTGGTTTTCCACCAGATCAGTGTTGTGCCTGCAAGTCTCAATGATTCCAATTTTATTTGAGTGGCCTCATCCTTGATTTATTGCACACTGCAATAAACCTCCATCTTTCTGACCCAATTTTCAACTCTCTCTACATTAATTTCACCATCATACATGGGTAATTGGAATTTAACATCAAGTTTTAATAAAGGCGTTTCATTCTTATGTTTATGAACATGTTTCTTTGCGGTGATTTTAGAACTTTAACTTGAAGAAGAAGGATAAGAAGGAGGTGAATATGGAGGTGAAGGAGGAATTTGAGGAGGATCCTCTCCTTCTTCACTTTTTACCTTTGAATATTCACAAATAACGAGTCTCTTCCTTTCCAAGTAATCCTCATACAAAACCTTCATCATCTCCAACATGGCGAAGAAATGTTTTCGAAACTCTTTCTCATCCTAAGAAAGTCCCTCTTTCGATGCCATCTTCTCTCTTTGAGAAGTTCGCTTTCTCAATCCAATCAATGTATTCTCTTCAACAAGCTCACCTTCACCATGATGTAGCTTTTCCCTAGTTAACATGCAAAACTCAAATCTAAACGTCAACTAGCTCTGATACCACTTGATCTAAAAAGATCTTTTAAATGACAATGGTTGAGTTTTTATGCATCTGTTTATTAATCATTTAGGAATATGAATGAAAGTTGAAGAAATATGATAGCTACATAAAGCACATTCAAATATGGAAATAATCATATAACAACAAAAAACTATAAACACCAATGTGATAACGGAGTTCGAGAATCTCTCCTACGTCTCCAAGCCTTTATCTCAGTGGGTGAGGCTTTCTTATTTCTGTTCAAATATTCAAAAGTAAATCAAAGTAGTTCCAAAAAGGTTACAAACTGATCTAGTCTTTTTCTACCAGATCTCTGGAACCCATCAAAAGAAACGACACTCAAATCGGATGACTGGAGCTCCCATAAATGGCCCGCAAAGGTATGCTCCTTAATAGCTTCCCTGCATAAAAATGACCTTGGCTTGGAAAATATTCAGCATAAACTTGCTCTGAAGGTACTCCCCATGGCTTCCAGAAACCCTAGTTTATATTGATCTAAAGTTGGTAACCATTTCCCAACTTCCCCCCAAGATCTGGCCTAAAAAAGGGCACAATATCCCCCCAAAAAGACCAAAATCTCTCAATTCTGCTGAATAAAACATAAAAATATTTTAATAAAGTTTTAAAACCACTTTTTCACATAAATTCAGGGTGCAACCCCTTTAGAGTTGGCCCTTGGTCGTATTAGGCACCTGTACGTGGCCTCGGGATAAGCTAGGCACGATGGCCCCTTGTATCTCGGCCCTGGTCTTATGTTGATGGCCATGTGGTCGTTTCCCTTTACCTCCACACACTCAGACTCGTGTATCTCCCTGACTATAAGCCCTTGGTTACATCCTCTAGTCAGTGGGATAGTCCTACTGATCAAGGCTAACCGTTCAAACTCTGTGCTAACCGTTTTAACACCTGTTGTCCGGGTCATATGGTGTATCATCAGAACCAGGGGCTAGCTCCAAACCATATATTGCACCAATAACATGACCGGTGGACTATGGTTATATGCATAATTATTGTGATTGGGGGCTGGTGCCTAGCCCCAACCCTAACCTCCGCCGAAAAATGCTTCACATAAACTTAAATATAAGTTTAAAACTATGGTTAACAAGGAATATGTGTGGGGGGTTGGCTAGCCCGACTCTGCCAAACCCTTAGATCAGTGGGAGGTCTCGCGTTCAAAATTCATGCGCTCCACAAATTTTTCCAAACATAATGACCTATGCAGGGGTACCATGTGGCATCCCATGAACCGACCACGTGGCACCACATTATTCATGCAAACTAGCTGACGTGTCAAACCAACATTCATCCACTTGTCAGCTTCCCAATCATCAACCTTTCCCGATCATTATCTTACATGTGTCATGCATACACCGTACATGCATGCCACGTGTCACCCTTGCAGTGGTGACATGTCTCACTCCTGGTTTGGTCCACCTGTACCTACCACATCATCAGCTTGTCCATGTCATCAGTCCGTACACTAAGTCACCCTACCACATGTCACCTCCAGATGCTTCCACATCAATACCAATTTTGCTTGCCACGTCAGTTGTATGACCATACGAACTGTATAGTCAGTTTCCATGTGTCACTGTACGGACTATACAGACTGTACAATCATCATTTTTTTGCTTGTTTGGAAAAATGAACAGATCGCGATATCTAGAGCATATGACGTTTGTTTGAGCCCATTAAAGTTGCGTTGGGTTCATATCGAAGAGTCGTACACACACATCCATTTTGAATCCATTATGAGAAATTTTATTTCTTAGGCCTTTCTGAGCCCCAACAAGCTCCTAGATCAAATTCCGGATCAATATCTCTGATAATATATGAGAATGATGATGAAGAAAGAGCTTGATTAAGGTCAAGGTCCCTCTTTATTTCTTTCTTCAGTGGTTCTTGAAGTCTTTGGTTCCATGCGTATCCAAGGGTGTAGTAACTTCTAGGGTGTTTTCAGAAAAGGAGGCTATTATGAGAGCCCAACAGCTTGAACTGATCTACACTCAGTCTGGCATGGTATACAATATCTTTGCAGATGTGCCATGGTATACTCTCAATAAGGCCAAGAAAAATTATGGGCCCCATTCCGACAACATTGTGGGATCAACACAAAGAAATTCCATTGATATGTTGTCAAAGAAGTTGCAACAATTGTCGATACAACAGATTGTGGCAAGCTAGACTCTGAGTTCGGTTGTTCCCCCTACCTAGACGTCAGATGTACACAATGTGTAGTTGACAAATACCAAGGCCAGCCAACATACTGAGGGAAAGAAGAAACAACCAAATAAGAAGGGTAAAGGGGATAAAAATGCTACCAACAATGTTGGTGGGGGTAAAAAAGAGAAGAAGAAGTCGAAGTATCTGTGTAATATTTGCACGGAAGACCACCCGACTCACTTGTGCCCTTGGCTTGCAGAATCATAGAAGCTATTAGCGCAACAACAACCTTTTTTGTTGATGAACCCTTTTCCATAATCAAAAAATATGGCACAGGCTTCCACATCCACAAGCACGGCGGGGGGCAGTCAGGTATCCCCCGCGCCTACCAATAACAACCCAGGAATCATGACTACAAAATGCCAAAATCTGTCGAGAGGGGCAAGGAATCAACTAACCCATCGACTCCTCTCCAAATTGAGAAGGGGGTGCGCAAAAGAATGACTCGCATCCGTAAAGGTGCATTTAAGAAGGATTCCCATAATCCAAATGTGAGGGCCTCTCAGAACTACTCTATTGTGGAGGATCTATCACAGACCCCTTGTGCAATGTCCACTCTGGAATGCCTCCAAATTTTCCCCTAACAGAGAAAATCTTTATTGTGTTCCTTGGGAGTGGTAGAGACTAGTAACTCATGAGTGATCGTTTTTTATTCAACTGAATTGAAACCTTTTCTTCCTCACCACGTTTCCTTTCAGATAGTAGTGTCTTATACCACAAATATTTTAAATGAAACATTTTTTGTATTGTGGCGGATGAGGGTGCCTCGACTTGCGTGATGTCATTGGCATGTTGGAAGGATATTAGCCAACATGAGTTGTCTCCATTGCCTATGTTTCTTATGGATTTTGACATTCAGTCACTTAGACCACATGGAATAATTTCTTCCTTTCCCATGTAGTTAGGAGGTAAAAATGTGCCTCTCGATGTGCCTCTCGAGTAAAACCTATTGTTAGGAAGAAGTTGGACTTATGTGGTGCATGCAGTGGTTGCTACGGTTTTGGGGGTCTTATGCTTTCTGCATGAGGGTCAGATTGTGACCATCGACCAATTTTGCATTCTCTCGTTCTGACCCTTCATCGAGGGCTTTCACGGTCCCAATGATTGATAACTCGTAGCCTGACATTGTCAAATTAGGTGTCAGTTTGTTTACATAATTGATGGGAACCTTTGATTACCTGTCGCCTTCCAATGATGTCAAGCTTATATCGACTATTCCCGACCAGCTGAGGGATGCAATTTTGAAAGTGTCATCTTTTCGAAAAAGATACTTTAAAAACCTGTGGAATTTACCTTCCCCATTAGATTTGATGGAAGGGATAGAGCATCCTGGCATTTCCATGCCCATATCTGCGGCTGAAGTTCAGTACAACATTGTCTAACAAAATTTAGCCAACCCCGATTCGGCTCCCTCACAGGAGTTAGATCTAGTTCTCAAGCCTATTTCGGCTCAATATTCTCTTTCCACTAAAGATACTTTAAACTTTCTCTTTCACTCTGACGAGGCGATTCTTGAGGAAATGATTGGTCACAAAAGACCTTGGGATGATCTACATCATAGATCTTATTTTCTTCCCAAGCTTAGGAGAGTGAAGGAAAGAGTGTTTTCTTTTACCATGAATGGAGATAGTCCTTGTCCCATCAATCCTCTGGCTACACACAAAGTTTATGCCGAGGGTAACATGGCAATAATTTCTACAATGATTCCAATCGATATCTCCAAAACCCCTGGCGTCGTGGAGAATGTTTTCATCCGAGCAGATTTCTCCCCCGAAGAGATTCGAACTTACACCGAGTTATTTAAAGAGTTATGCGACGTTTTTTCTTGGTATTACGAGTAAATTCAAGGAAACGACCGGTTATCACTCCAAGAGTCAACCTAGACTCTAATCATGTGATCTTGGTAACATGCAAAGAATTCAAAGTTAATCTTGAAAGATAATCTTTAAAGTCATAGATGTTTGACCATAAGGACAATCAAATTCATCTACTGTACACATTCCCAACTATATCCTTTAGCAAAAGTGTCCTTAGGAACTTCAGATCAGAGAATAGGCTTGATAAAAGAATGAGATAAAGGAAAATTGTGATCTAAACTATCATACATACTTCTATCACTTTAAGACAGTCAACTCACAGTAAAAATATGTGTATTAACAAATTCTACGTCACCAATGCAAAGAACAAAGACCTCGTTGAATCATTGTATGAATAAGAAGAAGAGTAAATCAGTCACTCATTAAGAAATAGTACATAGAGGAAAATAAAGAAATGAAAAGGAAAACTTGATCTCCATTGATCAGGAATCACAAGTCCGAAAAAGTACGGAGAAAGGAAAAAGAACACAATGATAACCGCTCTGAAATTCTATGGGTCAAAATCCCCTCTTCCCTAGCTCATTCAAACCCTTTATCAGACTTACGCTAGTCTATTTATATCTTTTATTGTCAGTGAAAACATTATCATTAAAATAACCACCCTATCATGGGATCCCGTGCCCTCAAAATGGAAAGGCAACATGTGGATAACAGAAGATAACTAAAATGCTAAAAACAAGGGTGATTTTGGTCACACCCCTAATATCTCTTTATGTTGATGAATTGTCCCTTTTTGAGAGATTATCCCTTTGACAGGTGGCCCTCCTACTCATAATTGATCTTCTAGCAACTGGAAAGATCCATCTTGACACCTGGAAAATCACTGATCCATTGAAACCTCCAGAACATGAATTTGTAGAACATTCTACAACGCCTCTCCAGATTAAGGATTTATTTCAAATATTCAATGTCTTACTTGCAATCAATGGACTCCTTAATATTGGGTGATCACATAATGTTGTAGGAGATATATATGAGTGATGATATCATTATTTATTATCACATCCTAAAGATCTCTGACAAATAATTAGGTGTTGATGAAGGAAAATTCCCACCTTATCACTCCAACAAGTGCTCAACAAAGATGCAAAAACAAAATTCTAAGGAACTCTGTTTTCCTAAATAAAGTCTAAGAGGTGAACAAAAACATCCCTTCATTTATAGATGAGGCTTGATGATATTTTTAAGGAGGACTCACCAGATGTTCCTGAAATTACTCCAGTTGATTCGAAATTAAACATTTTACCAAAAATTGTGCAAACTATCACCTACAGGAAAGTTTTCATTGTTCTGCTTTGATGCTTTCAGATAGCTCAAATACTTTGGAAATGTTCTTGAAGGTTATCACAAGGTTGAAAAAAGGTGAAATGAATTCAAACTGCTCCATCTGCTACCTCCACTGTCATTTCTTCCAGAATAAACTATACTAACCACTTGTCAGACTTTATGCACCGTAGTTGTAATGTTTATTCTTTCAATATCAGCAAACCCTACACCATCAAATATTTTAGAATCATTTATAGAAATGGTGGTAATAGTAACATGTTCACTGGAACTCCCAGGTACCAATGATAGGTTTCCCTTTGAGAAAACCAGCCCATCCACTAAGTTCTTGTTTGTTTTCAAGACATGCCATCTCTACAACAATCTTCTCCTTAAGATTGGATATAGTTTGAGAGAAATACTGTAATGTGACTTCTAGCATCTTCCCAATGCCTAAAATACTTGGCGCTATTCAACCAATTGACAACAAGTATCATGAGTTGTATCTTTCCACTTTTCTCCACATTTGAACTTTGCTTATTTCTAAAAATAGGATTCTCTCCTGGTATGAATTCAAAATCTGTCATGGTTTGAGATGGTACTCCAAAAGGAATAGCTAGGAATCAAATACAACAATATTTCTACTGCACCATAGTCCTCGACTTGAAAAATGTGTGTTTCCAATGCCTGTAGTATCTTCCAACCCTCACGATTTCCTCGAATAAGTGTGATTCGATTAGGATATTGAACCTTCAAGGAAAGAAGCAGTAAGAAAGTCTCCACATAGTTAAAACCTATGTCAACAAAGTCTCCTAAAAAAAAATTGGTCTGTGAACAATCTCCCCAAACTTTAAATAGTTCTTTCATATAATAAAATTGCCCATGAATGTCTCGAAAAATAGTGACTGGGGCATCAAATCTCTGGACATTTCTCTCCTCGATGAGGATCTTTGTGACCTTCACGTAGATCTAATTCCTTCAAAATCTCCCATCTCTTTAGTTGCGCTATTTGTTTGTCTAAGTCTGACATTTTGCCTCCTTATCATTTGACATATGCGCATTACTTCTTCGCGAGCATCCATTTCGACACTTGGAAATCGACTAAAGACAACCAGACCTCAAAACGTCTTGCTGGTGATGACACCTGCATTTTATGCTTTATGTTATAGGATATATCCCACATTTTTTGGGTGACACAATTTGTAGGTGAATACATGCGTCCATGTTCCCACTTCAAATCTACGCGTCGAGCAAAGGTTATGGCTAGTATCTTAGCAAAGGTTATTGATATGGCTAGTATCTTAGCAAAGGTTAATGTACCTGTCCCTCTTAGTACTGATATTGTATTTTTTTTTAAATACCTACAAGAAGGTCTCCATTGCGACATCTTGGAGTGTCACTCCCATAGCAACCACGTTAGAGATGATACCTCGTAACGTCTCTCTTCCCACGTTCTAGACGTCTCTCTTGCCACCTTCAAGACGTCGGTCTTGCCACGTTCAAGATGTCTCTATTTCCACGTCTAAGACGTCTCTCTTGCCACGTTCCTGAAATCTCTCTTCCCACGTTCTAGACGTCTCTCTTGCCACCTTCAAGACGTTGGTCTTGCCACGTTTCAGACGTCT
Source organism: Picea glauca (assembly GCA_000966675.3). Taxonomy (NCBI): domain Eukaryota; kingdom Viridiplantae; phylum Streptophyta; class Pinopsida; order Pinales; family Pinaceae; genus Picea; species Picea glauca. The sequence goes on from JZKD02S1884765.1 coordinate 160,216, forward strand.
CTCTTGCCACGTTCAAGACGTCGGTCTTGCCACATTTAAGACGTCGGTCTTGCCACGTTTTAGACGTTTCTCTTGCCATGTTCAAGATGTCGGTCTTGCCATGTTTAAGATGTTGGTCTTGCCACATTCCAGATGTCTCTATTGCCACGTTTCAGATGTCTCTCTTTCCACGTTCAAGACGTCGGTCTTGCCACGTTCAAGACGTCGCAATAATGACAAAATCTATGTCGTCGAAAAAGAGACATCATGTGAAACGACGTTTGTTGGGGTCCATTGTTTGTCGTTCGCCCGACAATATAAAGTGGCAATTGCATTGAATGCACCATCGGAATTTGACCCAAATGTACTAGTGTATAAACACCAATGTGATAAAGGAGTTCGGGAATCTCTCCTACGTCTCCAGGCCTTTGTCTCAGTGGGTGAGGCTTTCTTATTTCTATTCAAATMTTTAAAAGTACATCAAAGTAGTTCCAAAAAGGTTACAAAYTGATCTAGTCTTTTTCTACCAGATCTCTGGAACCCATCAAAATAAATGACACTCTAATTGGATGACTGGAGCTCCCAGAAATGGCCCACAAAGGTGMGCTCCTTAATAGCTTCCATGCATAAAAATGGATTTGGCTTGGAAAATATTCAGCATAAACMTACTCTGAAGGTACTCCCCATGGCTTCCAAAAACCCTAGTTTATATTGATCTGAAGTTGGTAACCATTTCCCAACTTYCCCCCAAGATCTGGCCTAAAAAAGGGCCCAATATCCCCCCAAAAAGACCAAAATCTCTCAATTCTACTGAATAAAAAATCTTTTAATAAAGTTTTAAAACCACTTTTGCACATAAATTCAGGGTGCAACCCCTTTAGAGTTGCCCCCTGGTCATATTAGGTACCTGCATGTGGCCTCGGGATAAGTTGGGCACATTGGCCCCTTGTATCTCGACCCTGGTCTTATGTTGATGGCCATGTGGTCATTTCCCTTTACCTCCACATGCTCAGACTGGTGTATCTCCCCGACTGTAAGCCCTTGGTTACGTCCCTTAGTCAGTGGGCTAGCCTGACCGATCGAGGCTAGCCATTCAAACTCCACACTAATCGTTTTAATACCTGTTGTTTGGGTCATATGGTGTATCGTCAGAACCAGGGGATAACTCCAAACCATATATTGCACCAATAACATGATTGGTGGACCGTGGTTATATGCATAATTATTGTGACCGGGGGCTAGGGCCTAGCCCCAACCCTAACCTCCATTGAAAAATGGTTCACATAAACTTAAATGTAAGTTTAAAACTATGGTTAACAAGGAACATGTGCGGGCGGGCTGGCTAGCCTGACCCTGCCAAACCCTTAGATTAGTGGGAGGTCTCACATTCAAAACTCATGTGCTCCACAGATTTTTCCAAACATAATGACCTATGCAAGGGTGCCATGTGGCATCCCACGAACTGACCATGTGGCACCACATTATTCATGTGAACCAACTGACGTGTCAAACCAACATTCATCGACTTGTCAGCTTCCCAATCATCAACCTTTCCCAATCATTATCTTCCACGTGTCATACATACACTGTACATGCATGCCACATGTCACCCTTGCAGTGGTGACATGTGTCACTCCTGGATTGGTCCACCTATACCCAACACATCATCATCTTGTCCATGTCATCAGTCCATACACTCAGTCACCCTACCACGTGTCACCTCCAGATGCTTCCACATCAGCACCAATTGTGCTTGCCATGTCAGTTGTACGACCATACGACCTGTATAGTCAGTTTCCATGTGTCACTGTACAGACTATACAGACTGTACAATCATCATTTTTTTGCCTGTTTCGTGAAATGAATAGATTGCGATATCTAGAGCATATTCCATTTGTTTGAGCCCTTTCAAGTTGCATTCGGTTCGTATCGATGAGTCCTGCACACACATCCATTTTGAATCCATTCTGAGAATTTTTATTTCTTAGGCCTTTCTGAGCCCCAACAAGCTCCTAGATCAAATTCTGGATCAATATCTCTGATCATATCTGAGAATGACGATGAAGAAAGAGCTTGATTAAGGTCAAGGTCCCTCTTTCTTTCTTTCTTCAGTGGTTCTTGAAGTCTTTGGTTTCATGCGTATCCAAGGGTGTAGTAACTTCTAGGGTGTTTCAAAAAAGGAGGCTATTATGAGAGCCCAACAGCTTGAACTGATCTACTCTCAGTCTAGCATGGTCTATGAGATATTTCCAGATGTTCCATGGTATACTCTTAATAAGGCCAAGAAAATTTATGGGCCCCATTCCGACGACATTGTGGGATCAACACAAAGCAATTCCATTTATATGTTGTCAAAGAAGTTGCAACAATTGTCGATACAACAGACTGTGGCAAGCTAGACTTCGAGTTCGGTTGTTCCCCCTACCTAGATGTTGGATGTACACAATGTGTAGTCGATGAATGCCAAGGCTAACCAATAGACTAAGGGAAAGAAGAAACAACAAAATAAGAAGGGTAAAGGGGATAAAAATTCTACCAACAATGTTGGTGGGGGTAAAAAAGAGAAGAAGAAGTCGAAGTATATGTGTAATATTTGCACGGAAGACCACCCGACTCACTTGTGCCCTTGGCTTGCAGAATCCCATAATCTATTAGCGCAAAAACAACCTTTTGTGTTGATGAACCCTTTTCCATAATCGAAAAATATGGCACAGGCTTCCACATCCACAAGCGCGGTGGGGGGCAGTCAGGTATCCCCCGCGCCTACCAATAACAACCCGACTGTGAAAATTTACATGATGAACGTTTATGCCCATTTATTGACCAAGAATCATGACTACAGAATGCTAAAATCTATCGAGAGGGCAAAGGAATCCACTAACCCATCGACTCCTCTCCAAATTGAGAAGGGGGTGCGCAAAAGAATGACTCGCATCCATAAAGGTGCATTTAAGAAGGCTTCCCATAATCCAAATGTGAGGGCCTCTCAGAACTACTCTGTTGTGGAGGATCTAGCACAGACCCCTTGTGCGATGTTCGCTATGGAAGTCCTCCAAATTTTCCCCTAACAGAGAAAATATTTGTTGTCCGCCTTGGGAGTGGCAGAGACTAGTAACTCATGAGGGATCATTTTTTATCCAACTGAATTGAAACCTTGTCTTCCTCACCACGTTTCCTTTCATATAGTAGTGTCTTATACAAAAAATATTTTACACGAAAATTTTTCCATACTGTGGTGGATGAGGGTGCCTCGACTTGCGTGATATCATTGGCATGTTGGAAGGCTATTAGCCAACATGATTTGTCTCCATTTCCTATGTTGCTTATGGATTTTGACGTTTAGTCATTTAGACCACATGGAATCATTTCTTCCTTTCCCATGTAGTTAGGACGTAAAAATGTGTGTGTCAAAGTTGAATTGGTCGATGTGCCTCTCGACTAAAATCTATTGTTAGGAAGAAGTTGGACTTATGTGGTGCATGCAGTGGTTGCTACGGTTTTTCAGGTCTTATGCTTTCCACAAGAGGGTCATATTGTGACCATCAACAAGGGCTTTCATGGTCCCAATGATTGATAACTCATAGCATGACATTGTCAAATTAGGTGTCAGTTTGTTTACATAATTGACAAGAACCTTTAATTACCCACCACCTTCCAATGATGTCAAGCTTATATCGACTATTCTCGACCAACCAAGGGCTGCAATTTTGAAAGTGTCATCTTTTCGAAAGAGATACTTTAACAACCCGTGGAATTTACCTTCCCCATCAGATTTGACGGAAGGGATAGAGCATCTTGGCATTTGCATGCCCATATCTGCAGCTGAAGTTGCGTACAACATTGTCTAACAAAATTTAGCCAACCCTGATTCGTCTCCCTCACAAGAGTTAGATCTAGTTCTCAAGCCTATTTGGGCTCAATATTATCTTTCCACTAAAGATACTTTAGACATGGTCTTTCCCTCTGACAAGGCAATTCTTGAGGCAATGATTGGTCCCAAAATACCTTGGGATGATCTACATCATAGATCTTATTTTCTTCTCGAGCTTAGGAGAGTGAAGGAAAGAGTGTTCTATTTTACCATGAATGGAGATAGTCCTTGTCCCATCAATCCTCTGCCTACTCATAGAGTTTATGCCGAGGGTAACATGGCAAGAATTTCTACAACAATTCCAATCGATATCTCCAAAACCCCTGGCGTCGCGGAGAATGTTTTCATCTGAGCATATTTCTCCCCCGAAGAGATTCGAACTTACACCGACTTATTCAAAGAGTTATGCGACATTTTTTCTTGGTATTATGAGTAAATGCTAGGAAACGACCTGTTATCACTCCAAGAGTCACCCTAGACTCTAATTAGGTGAGCTTAGTAACATGCAAATAATTCAAATTTAATCTTGAAATATAGGCTTTAAAGTCATAGGTATTTGACCATAAGGACAATCAAATTCATCAATTGTACACATTCCCAACTATATCCTTCAGCAAAAGTGTCCTTAGGAACTTTAGATCAGAGAATAGGCTTGATAAAAGAATGAGAGAAAGGAAAATTGTGATCTAAACTATCATACATGCTTCCAACACTTTAAGACAATCAACTCACAGTAAAAATATGTGTATTAACAAATTCTACATCACCAATGCAAAGAACAAAGACCTTGTTGAATCATTGTATGAATAAGAAGAAGAGTAAATCAGTCACTCATTAAGAAATAGTACATAGAGGGAAAACAAGAAATGAAAAGGAAAACTTGATCTCCATTGATTAGGAATCACAAGTCCAAAAAATAATGGAGAAAGGAAAAAGAACACAGTGATAACCGCTCTGAAATTCTATGGGTCAAAATCCCCTCTCCCCTAGCTCATTCTAACCCTTTATCAGACTTACACTAGTCTATTTATATATTTTATTGTCAGTTACAACACTATCATTCGAATAACCACCCTATCATGGGATCCCATGCCCTCAAAATGGAAAGGCAACATGTGGATAACAAAAGATAACTAAAATTCTAAAAACAAGGGTAATTTTGGTCACACCCCTAATATCTCTTTATGTTGATGAACTGTCCCTTTTTGAGAGATTATCTCTTTGACAAGTGGTCCTCCAACTCATAACTGATATTCTAGCAACTGGAAATATCCATCTTGACACCTGGAAATCACCGATCCATTGAAACCTCCATAACATGAATCTGTAGAACATTCTACAACGCCTATCAAGATTAAGGATTTATTTCAAATATTCACAGTCTTACTTGCAATCAATGGACTCCTTAATATTGGGTGATCACATAATGTTGTAGGAGATATCTATGGGTGATGATATCATTATTTATGATCACATCCTTAATATCTTTGACAAATAATTAGGTGTTGATGAAGGAAAATTCCCACCTTATCACTTCAACAAGTGCTCAACAAAGATGCAAAAAAAAAACTCCAAGGAACTCTGTTTTCCTGAATAAAGTCTAAGAGGTGAACAAAAACATCCCTACATTTATAGATGAGGTTTGATGACATTTTTAAGGAGGACTCACCAGATGTTCCTGAAATTACTCCAGTTGAGTCGAAATTGGACATTTTACCAAAAATTGTGCAAACTATCACCTACAAGAAATTTTTCATTGTTCTGCTTTGATGCTTTCGGATAGCTCCAATACTTTGGCAATGTTCTTGAAGGTTATCACAAGGTTGAAAAAAGGTGAAATGAATTCGAACTGCTCCAAGAAGGACCGAAGACAACCTGACCTCAAAATGTCTTGCTGGCAATGACACCTGCATTTTATGCTTTATGTTATAGGATATATCCCACATTTTTTGGGTGACACAATTTGTAGGTGAATACATGCGTCCATGTTCCCATTTCAAATCTACACGTCGAGCAATGTAAAAGCCCCCTTGTGGGCTCCTTCTCCATGTGGCTAGGGTGCTTGGTATCGAATTTGGTGCGTTGTGTTACTTTGGGGTTCTTTGATGATAGCTCGTGGACTTCTCTTCAATGCTTAGTCAACTTGATGATTGGAGATTGGGCCCAAAAATTTTGGTCATGTATTATTATTTTTTAAATCCAAAGTTGGCTTAAAAACCCCATATTTATTTGTTTTTATGAAAATAACTAATAAAATCATGGACTAAAATAGTTAAGGCCAATACCAATTTCACATTTTCAAGTAAAATAAATAGAGCCATGGGCTTGACCTAGATTCAGGGATAGTCATAATCCATATGTTTTTAGGAAGATAAGAAAGGATTTGGAATGCATATTAGAGGACAAAGATTATGGGATTTTGGCAAAAACTGACAATCAGAGCTCATCAAGAATAGATGAAATAAATTGTAGGATATGATAATGAAAAAAGATGTAAATATTTTCAAATTTGGAGCAAAATTTGGTGAAGGAATTGAAAATTCTAATGGTGCGCATTTGAGTGCTAACACTGGCTCCAAATGGGATGGAGGCCTTCCTGTGAGGCTCCAAGAAATTAGGAGTTCCAGTTGCCTTATTCATTTGGATAAGGAGTCATCTGTGTAATCAACCTCTAAACACTGCCAAAAACTGCCACTTATTCAAATAACTAACTGATAAACTTGCTGCAAATGGAAAGAAAACAAATGCTCAGGAGGCAAGATTATTTCTTACGCTACCCTACCCTAACCAAATTTGCAACTTGGTCAAGTAAAAGAAGATTTACACAACAACCCCTCAAGTAACTTTATGACTGAAATGATCTCATCTATGTCATTGACCAATGAATAATGACATAAATATAATAGCAGTGAGATAAAATCCTTCAGAAAACTATAATCACCCATGAATATTAGTGAAATAATGAAATCTGAAATTTTCTGAAAATATGAAACATAAGACTCTAATAAGGCTGCAAATGGATCCTTAAAACCAAGATCAGAAGCATGCTGATCCACATAAAATAATTTCCCATCCATGAATGCCTCTCTGCTTGCAAATAGATAACCTTCTTGTTCCCTTGTGAGCAACTCTTGATCATCAAAAATGGCAGTCTCTTTGTTTTCAGCATGATGATCACAAGATAATGGTACAGCAAGTTTTAAATCACATTGCTAACGATCATCTAGGAACACATAATTATCTACGAAATCATCAATTACTATAAACTCAACATGTTTTGAAAAATGATCATAAGCTTGACATGCATCCCTATCCATAGAAAAATCTACAAATACCGAAGAATCATGTTCTGAATGTAAAACATACTCACAGTCTTGTTACTCCTCTTGTGCAGGAAAATTTTCAAAGTATGTTTGATCTTGAATCCTCTGGCAAGCCTGGATGTTCTCTTCAACTTCTTCAGTATCCTCAAAAAACTTTCTTAAATATGAAGCTTTCCTTTCTCTTAGGAGAAGGACAAGATCTGAATGCTGAGCCATTTCATAGTACACCATGGAAACAGTCTCGGAAGGTCAGATTTCCACTGGCATGCTATGATAAATTCTATAAAATCTCTTGTTGAATACAACCAAGGCTTCTTCTTCCCCTCTCCTCAAAGAATAAAAATCAGCCAAGTATTGATCAAGGGACATGTTCTCACCCCAACACTTTAAAAATGCATTGCATAGCTCTATCCTAGAACCAATAGAATCAGCTCTCAAACCCTTAAACCATACAAAAACATCTCCAAACAAATATTTGGAGAACAACCTCATGGTAACATCATCATGAACTATCTCAAAATGATCAACAAAGTTCTCAAAGGCCTCCAGATTCCTTTCGGCTGTAACATGATACTCTCCAGAAAACCGAGAAAGATACTCAAAGAAATCAATAGGATAAGGATGAAGGTGATATGGCATTTTAAAATTTTTAAACATCTTGTCTCTAATTCTAGTTTGAAATCTAGTGGGCTAAATATGAGGTTTAACAAGTTGATGGCAAGGTTCAACAGTAATAGCAGAAGGTAATGAGATCTGAGAAGGATTTGAATCGGTTTCAACCTCCTCAAGGTTATAAGGGTGATCAAATTCAAGAGGGATTTCAATACAAAGATTGTCCTTATGAATAGGATGATGTGAAGATACAAAATTAACATCTACAACATAGGAAAAAGGAAGGTCTTCTTCTTCCAAGGATGGATATATAAAGGAAGGTTGATGATCATCCGAATAAACAAAGAACAAGATGATACTCTTTATATGTAAGGGAAAAGACAAGAAATAAATAATAAAGAAGAACATGAGTTTATGAAGAAAGCTCATAAGCTGATACATGGTCATCCCCTTTCCTATGGTCATCTTTCTGTCAATAAGATCCTCCCTGGTAGAGTCTTTTATTGTGGAGTCACTAGGTAGATAATTACAGTCAATTTTTGTGTCCCCTTCTTGTCTACCATCAAGAGATTGATCTATGTCGTTCACCCAGGGAATCTAGCTTCACACTATGTTCCCCGACAATGATGCCATTTATGTTATCACTCCAAGAGTCACCCTAGACTGCAATAAGGTGATCTTGGTAACATTCAAAGAATTCAAATTTAATCTTGAAAGATAAGCTTTAAAGTCATAGGGATTTCACCATAAGGAAAATCAAATTCATCTAGTGTACACATTCCCAACTACATCCTTCAACAAAAGTGGCCTTAGAAACTTTAGATTAGACAATAGGCTTGATAAAATAATGATATAAAGGAAAATTGTGATATAAATTGTCATAGATACTTCCAACACTTTAAGACAGTCAAATCACAGTAAAAATATGTGTATTAACAAATTCTACATCACCAATGCAAAGAACAAAGACCTAGTTCAATCATTGTATGAATAAGAAGAAGAGTAAATTAGTCACTCATTAAGCAATAGTAAGTAGAGGAAAAACAAGAAATGAAAAGGAAAAACTAATCTCCATTGATAAGGAATCACAAGTCCGAAAAAGTACATAGAAAGGAAAAAGAACATAGTGATAACCACTCTAAATTCCTCTAGTTCAAAAACCCCTCTCCCCTAGCTCATTATAACCCTTTATTAGACTTAAAATAGTCTCTTTATATATTTTACTATCAGTGACAACACTATCATTCAAATAACCACCCTATCATGGGATCTCATGCCCTCAAAATGGAAAGGCAACATGTGGATAACAAAAGATAACTAAAATGCTAAAAACAAGCGTAATGTTGGTCATTCCCCTAACATCTCTTTATGCTGATGAACTATCCATTTTTTAGCACTTATCCCTTTGACAGGTGGCCCTCCAGCTCATAACTGATCTTATAGAAACTGGAAAGATCCATTTTGACACCTCGCAACCACCGATCCATTGAAACCTCCAGAATAGGAATCCATAGCACATTCTGCATCGCCTGTCAAGATTAAGGATTTATTTCAAATATTCATTGTCTTACTTGCAATCAATGGACTCCTTAATAATGGGTGATCACATAATGTTGTAGGAGATATATATGGGTGATGATATCACCATTTATGATCATAACCTGAAGATCTCTGAAAAATAATTAGGCGTTGATGAAGGAAAATTCCCACCTTATCACTCCAACATGTGCTCAACAAAGTTGCAAAAACAAAATTCCAAGGAACTGTGTTTTCCTGAATACAATATGAGAGGTGAATAAAAACATCCCTCCATTTATGGATGAGGCTTGATGATATTTTTAAGGAGGAGTCACCATATATTCCTGAAATTACTCCAGCTGAGTCGCAATTGGACTGTTTACCAAAAATTGTGCAAATTGTCACCTACAGGAAATTTTTCATTGTTCTACTTTGATGCTTTCAGATAGCTCCAATACTTTGGAAATTTTATTGAAGGTTAGAACAAGGTTTAAAAAAGGTGAAATGAATTCGAAATGCTCCTGCTACTGCCTCCACTATCATTTCTTCCAGAATAAACTATACTAACCACATGTCAGGCTTTCTACAACGTAGTTGTAATGTTGATTGTTTCAATCTCAGAAGACCCTGCATCATCAGATCTTTTAGAAGCCTTTTATAGGAATGGTGGTAATAGTAACATGCTCAATGGAACTACCAAGTACCAATGATAGGTTTCCCTTTGAGAAAAACAACTTGTCCACTAAGTTCTTTTCTATTTGTAGGCAATGCCATCTCTATAACAATCTTCTCCTTAAGACTGGATATAGTTTTAGAGAGAGACTTTATTGTAACTTCCACCATCTTCCCAATGCCTAAAATACTTGGTGATGTTCAACCAATTGACAACAAGTATCATGAATTGTATCTTTCCACTTTTCTCCACATTTGAACTTTGCTTATTTCTAAAAATAGGATTCTCTCCTGGTAAGAATTCAAAATCTGTCATAGTTTGAGATGGTACTCCAAAAGGAGTAACTAGGCATCCAATACAACAATATTTCTACTGCACCATAGTCCTCGACTTGCAAAAAATGTGTTTTCGGTGCCTGTAGTATTTTCCATATCTCATGATTCCCCTGGATAAGTGTGATTCGATCAGGATATCGAACCTTCAAGAAAAGAAGCAGTAAAAAATCTCCATAGATTTAAAACCTCTGTCAACAAAGTCGCCTAAAAACAAAGAATTGGTCTATGGACAATATCCCCCAAATTTAAATAGCTCTTTCATATCATAAAATTTCCCATGAATGTCTCCATAAATAGTGACGAGGGCATCGAATCTCTGGACATTTCTCTCATCGACAAGGATCTCCATGGCCTTCACGCATAGGGCCTTCACTTATGATTCCTTCAAAGGATCGCATCGATTTAGTTTCTCTATTTGTCTGTCTAAGTCTGACATTTTTCCTCCTTATCATTTGACATCATTGTATTTGTAACATACCCAACCAACCAGAGGTTGGGCTATGCCACTATATCTAGCTGCAACACACATAGCCACGCACAGGCGAGCCACACTTCAGTCCCAAGACTCAGTTCTATGATATTATCTCGAAGACAAAGGACTTCTCAACAATGTTAGAAGCATGCACAACAAATGCATAAGATAAGATCCAGGCCACAAGATAAAGAAGTAATCAACATTCCATTCACAACAAATAGCCACCAGACAGGCACATTAAAAATACATATATTAGAGATAATTAAATACACAGTGGAAATACAAATTACAAAGAAAACAAAGAGAACACTTATCTTTGCAAGTAAACGTTCACCAACTAGTTGCAGACCAAGGACGTTCCTCCCAACCATATACATTGTTGTTCATTTACTCTCAACAGCAGGTCACCCCCGAGCAAGGGCTATGAATCCACAAGGATGGGTCCTAGGCCAAGTCTAAACACACAACATTTGGATAAGTATCTCTCAGGTTTCCCAACCACATAACAAATAGGAATTTCCATCTCTCTTTCCCCCTTAGCCTGCACAACCCCAAGAAATGAACAACTTTCTCTTCCATGTAGTCCTTGAGGTTGTTCCATTTCTCTCCAGGGCTCCAATGCTACTGTTCAGGAAATATCCCTACTGGAAACTCCAAGGACTCTCATCTTTGGACAGTTCCATATGAATTGTCATCAGTCTCATAACTAACATGCCTCTCATCACTCAATCTATCAAAGTCCTTTCAACACTAAAAAAATTCCAAGTACACTAGCTCTCTTCTACCCAGCCTGCACAACCCCAAGAGAATGGACCCCCTTCTCTGCCACACAATCTCTCAGGATGTCCATCTCCTTCCAAGGCTCCAGTGCTTCTGGTTAAGAATCTCCCTCTTGGGACTCTCAGGACTTGCAGTTGTGGACAGTTCTATCCAAACTGCCATCAAGCTCATGCTCACAAGCATCCATTCCCTCTTGGAATGATAAATAATTATTACATGCATTCATCAATGGCTCTCCTCGTCCTTCCATTCATTTCCATGCTCAGCCCAAGAGCATACAAATTAGAAACAATGAGTGAGGAGGAAAGAAGAACAAGGGAACAAAACGAACTAGGGGAAGAAGATGAAGAAGACCCAAAATAGCCCCCAAGGGATGTTTAAAACACATGAAGACAAGAGCCACATGGCCTCCCTCCCAATAAGCTCATGTAACCCCTTTTCTCCATAAAATCAATTATGGGTAAAATAAAATAATAATAAAAAGACTTAGCCCCTCAATCCCCTTCTCTCGTGGAATCATATCCCTTTATCTCTTTTTTCCTTGTCGGTCTTGCAGCCAACGATGTATTTTATTAAAGTATATGAAATATTACATTTCCTAGGCACTCTGTCCCTTTTTCAACTTTACCATCTCACCATCCTAAGTCATATTTACATAATAAATTATAGTTCATAAGGGTTAGAACTGGGATGTTACAGCCCCCTCCCCTTATTTTGTCATTGTCCTCAGTGCACAAAACCATTCCAATGTTATTAACATTACAAATCCAGGCCCTCTAGCCTTAATCCACACAGGCAATCGAGCCCAATCTTATATACATAAGCATTCTGGCCTAAAATTAAACATGTATACATAGGCATTCTAACCCAAAACATGTATACTGATCTTCAAAATTTATATTTCTGGCAGTAGTTCCAACCAACAAGATCTCCTTCCCTCTTAGCCCTACATAACCTAAAGAAATGAATCCCTTTCTATGCTATGCAGTCCCTCAGGTTATTCCACTTCTCTCCAGGGATTCAGTGCACTCGACCAGGAAGTTTCAGAGTTGTAGCTTCAAAAACTCCAGCTGCAACAAGTCCATTGGACTTTCTTCATTCCATGCCTTTTTCATTCAGCTGCTCCAACATCACCTTCTTTTCTCTCATAGTCTGGTAATTTTTTAGATATTCATCATTCATTGTTTTCCTACAACATTTCAAATTAGCAAGCATATCAATTCACAATTTTTGCATAAAATTTTCATTTTTTCTCATAATCTAAGAGTAAATTTTCATAATCCAGTACAATACTTATCTGTGCAGTTCATGGATCTGCATCCATATGGTTGTCTCGTTAACCTAGATCGTTGTTTTCCTTTGACATACCCATTATGTTTAGGACCCCAATCAAGAACTATCAAAGTCTCCTCTTCCTTGTGGTCACTCACCTTCCAAGCCCAAGCTCAGGAATCCCCTTCTCTGCTATATAGTCCCTCAGGAAATCTATCTTGCCTGGCCAAGGATTTCTTGCACAATAATATTTCTAGAGACTTTATCAAGTTTTACAGCCGAGGCAACTCTCTAGTGGGTGTTACCACAACACAACATATTCTAGGGAAATCATGGCTTACCACAGGGTCCTCATGTCCCAAAAATAGTCTTTTCCATGCTTTCCAACTTCCATATCCAACATCTCATCTGTATTATACACATATAGTCATCACGAGATATCATTATAACCATTTTCAATCATAAATGTCAAATCTATTTTATACAGGAAAACAAAATTTTCCAAGCATGAGCTTTCTGCTCATAATGATTGGCTCTCAGCTGTAGATATCAATATTCCTTATGGGCTTACATCCCTGCCATATCCCTGACCCTTCTACCTACAATTTCTTCAATATACATTTAGCCAAAACAATTTGTCATTAACTATCAAATCATAATTCCCAAAACTGTTTTATATAGGAAAAATAAAACTTATAGACATGAGCTTATGCTCATAATAATTTGGCTCTTGCAACAATAGGAATTGGTCTTTTTTGTGGGCTTACAACACTACCATATCCAAGACCCTTCCTCCTACAATTTCAACATTCCTTAGCCAAACAAATTGTCAATATCTTATGTACAAGATATATATATATATATTCATGGTTATGATTCAAAACAAAATCACAAAGTGCTCTCAAAATTGTTTACAGCTACAATTCAATTAATTCTGTTAATCCAACTATCAATTGGAGTGAACTCAGCATTACATACACATGTATTATCAGACACACATACTTTTCATAATGCAACAGTTAATAAGATAACAATCAATGTGCCAATACCCATGGCCACATTTACACAATGCATCCATGCATTGACTACATAATACCACACAACTATGTCATTCATTCCACTACAATGAGTTGGAAGGTCTGGCCAACGACTCAACACATCATCCACACACTTCCTACTGCTTGCCTAACTATTTGGTTACCTTCCTTTTCCACCCAAACACAACACCAAGAATATAATCCTTGATTTCTCTTCAGTGTCGGGAAAGAGGTTGTAGTCCAAACATCGAATATATAGTAGATACCATTGAGAACTCATATAACGCTATAGCCCTTCCATATCCAACCATATTATGGTCTCACACATGACTAGATGTATGGATATTCATTGTTATAGTAGTATTATGTCTCCTGAATTAACCTGGTTATGATCCCATAACTAATCATAACATAATATGAAACTAACATTTTATCTAAATTTATTCTAGCATCAACAACACTTACATACTCTAGGCCTTGGGCCATTACATATCATTTTAAATATTGAAAATTAACCAAGGTAACTCTTACCTCAATCCCCTTCAATATGTATGCATCAACATAAACTAAATGTGTACCTTCCTAATTGCTATCAAACTACTTGTTGCTATCTGACCAACTGATATTTGTAGAAGCTCACAGAATTCTACCCTCATCATTTTGATCACCATTCCTACCACCCTCATGGGTCTTCAGCTAGATAGAAATCATAAGAAACAATAACATCCACTTCTTTAACCTTGCTATATCATTTTTCCTGAATACATAATCCATCATTAGTCATACTCAATCATTATCTCATAATAATAGACTATTCTAAGTTCACAAGCATGTTATATGCATATCCAAGCATGTACATATGCAAAATTACACCTCCATATGCACCAATAATTCATTTCCACCATGCCTACTAATGCATATGCATTTTAACTTCATTGTATGCCTCATGCACTCTAGTGCATTTCTGTTTCAATTCACTTATTTATTTATCTATTTCTATTGTAATTGCTTGTCCTTGAACTCCTTCATATCCTTCCTGCCTTATGTGCTCCCATTATTCTCATCTGCATTGTGGTTACCTGGGTCTGAATACTTTTCCAGTCACATTCCACTTGGCCATTCTTTCCCACATAGTACCATTCCCCGATGGAAATCCATTTTCATTCAGTGCCACTTTTCAAGTGAGAGAGCATTCCAATTTATCTACATTGGCATCATGCTTCCACTGTGAACTCTGATATCATAAGTTGATTTCTTTCACTAAGTACTTTTGGACAAGTACATAAGTCATATCTAACAAATCCTTCCCTGGAACTCCTATGCCTAACACATATAGATTATTCACACACCACCTCTTAAGCTTTTTGTTTTCTTCCACATAAAGCTTGCAACTGTCTACACATATCTACCTTCAAGGCTATGGAACCTTACTTTTCCTTTCTATGCCCATTAATGACATTATTCACCTTCTAGATTCATGTCCCATGTGAGGATTCTTTATTTTGTAGTACCTGCAATTTATTCACATTCTGGAGTATCAACATAATAATTCTTCTATTATGCTCTTCTCGAATTCTTTATCCACTTTGAATTAATTTATCTGTATCTCTTTATTACCTCATCCAAATTTTGTAAGAAATGTCATGCCTCCATGACCCTAACATCTGATCCTATTCTTGAATTAATCTGGTTATACCTCTTATCCTGACAAACTAGCAAGCAAACATCTTGTTAGAACTATACATATCATACAAAATTTGTCAATTAAATTTATAGGTATCTTTTCTATTTAATTCATGAAGAAAAATTATATCGATCTTCATATTATAATATATCCCTCTTATTTTCCTCTAAATCCTTTGAATAATCTTTCCAACGACTGCACTCTTGCCCCAATCGAATATCCGAGATGAAAGTTAGGGCTCCCTGAAAAACCACTTTTATACCCCTTAGATGATATAGAAAACCGAGAACTGCAGAGGTGCTTCCTTCAAACCAAGTTCCATGTGACCACGACTCAAAACTGTGGGCTTAATCACCCTTTAGCACACTGCTCTATGTTTTTCTACACATGAGCTTGCACGAAAACCAAGTCCGATGGTTGGTTTACTTCCAGGCCCTTTTTACCTTAGCATGAGACCAATGCTGGGACCAAGTCCTCTGGACTTCAGCCTTTGGCTGTTTTCCCCTGTCAATTTCTTCTTTTCTCTAGGAGTTACACTTCACCGAAGCCTTTTATAAATCCACTAGAAAAAATGAACGATCAAGATTTAATCTCCCACCAAATGGATGGCCCTGCCTCCCATCTAGAGGCTTCAACGAGATCAATGATTATGACTTAATCATGCATTTAGATGGATGAATCTCAACCAATTCAGAATTCGACGCTTTGAGTGTCCAGGACATTCAGTTCTCACACTGCTCAACTCCCTTAGAGTGACAATTCACCAAATTTCTTACCATTTCCTTCCACTGCTTGATCCCATGGTTGAGAAAGGTCCCGAAGGGATCCTAAATTTCTAGTTTGCGTGCTTTCATGACTTTGGGCTTCGACACTTTTCACTCATAGAGACTTGAAAACCCCTAGATTAACAAGTCTCTAGACTACAAGATCTATTGCCGTATGTCTTCTGGGATCAATGGTCGATATGCACTCCAGCCTTCGATAGTTCTCGAACGAACATAAACTGTCACATCTTTTTCCTATGGAGTGCCCAGTCTTCGAACTGCTCAATCTATCGCCACGTGGTGAAATACTAGAAGCGAACATGTGGCCCAATCAGGTGGGTGACATGTGTCATGTTCTAATAGACATTTGAATCTTTCATAGGTTCAAAACTCACTAACATGTGGCACACATCCCATGTGTCCATGTCATCCTAGGTGACGTCAACGAGCCATGTCACTTCAAAATTTTGGGCTTCAGAAGATTTCTCCTTAGCAAAAAAATTTCCTCCCGAACACCGAACTCTCGAACCGTTATGAGATCTATGGTTCAAAATCACACATGCGCAGATCTAACGATCCTTAACACTCCTGAAACCCACCTCTCTATCCAATAGTCGACGCACTTCGGGACTTCAAGAAATTTCACATCAACACATTCCATTTCTCTCGAACGCCGAACAAACTATCTGATCTGTCGACACATGTCCCTTTTGATGAATTGTCCAGATGAAATCTGGACTTCAGGACATTGGGATTTTATGTATCAACAAACTTCATTTCTCCCGAACTATGAACTTTCGAACTAGTCGATCTGCCAACACATGTCCCTTGCTTGGATCGATGGATAGGAATTGCACAAAGTTCCCTCTATCTTCTCTACATGTGACCAAGATTTGTGACCTCGACTTAACCTCTGGGCGCTTACCTCACTTTGAAATATCAACAATCATTATTTAATGGACCATGAAGATCAACAACAAGTAGTGATTGCGGAAACTCAACTTGCTCATGCTTTAATTTCCTTCCCGATCTCCACAATGCTAAGATTCTCATCCATAGTGGGATCGATATCCACTGTTGATCTATTGATCGAGAAAGATCAACGATCCTGAGGGATTGCAGAGTCTCAACTTGGTCATCCTTTAATTTCCTTCTCGATCTCCGCAATAGCTCCCCACCGTCGATCTCCCTTTAGTGATATCTGACGGTCATGACTTAAACCTACTCAACCTTTTTCTTCACCTTCATCGGACGAACCTTGTTCACCTACCCTCTGATCCAACAATCTCGGATCTCTCTTGATCCCACAGTGGTGATCACTCCTGAATTTGAAAGGGACGGTCACAATCCTTCAATCCCTTACAAAGGATCTCCGACATTCTATCTCTTGTGTAAATTATGCAACACCACTCCTCTTGATATTTTCAACTTCAACATCGTAAAATGATCTCAACGACGATATTCTGACCAACAGACCCGACCCATACCAACCCCGTATTTCAACCGAAAGCTCTGATACCAAACTGTAACATACCCAACCACCCACAGGCTGGGCTATTGTTGATACTGAGAGGGGGATGAATTAGTATCAAGTACAATTTAAAACCTTTTTCAACTTATACTTAAACCATTCAACTATATCCAATGAGCAATGAACAATAGTATAAGAGT
>JZKD02S1884765.1:187275-226758 GCA_000966675.3 Picea glauca
AGGTTTTTCTATGCTATATTGATATTTGGTTCTTAACAATAAATATCCCCTAGGGGTAGGAAATTTCAAACCCATGTGTTTCAGACCATTCATTGTGAAAGAGGTCTTAGAGAAGGGCACTTACCGTCTGGTTGATTTTCAGGGAAATGCTTTGGTGGAGCCTAGAAATGGGATATACCTTAAGAAGTATTACTCTTAGGTTGGTCACCTAGGTGGCTTCTTGTAAATATGTATAGTATCTTATACATTTTTGTCTTTTTTTTGTGGACGTGTAGTTATTTATGTCTTATTTTTCACTGTGCCAGATGTCAAGTGAATCAAAGGTTTATTTTCCGATTCGTAGATGGCGCTAACCGACACACTCAGAGGCTTGCTTCCACATCTTGGGTGATTTTCACACCTGGAAGCCAATTGCTATCTTCTGGAGGTATTTTTCTAGGCAAGGCTACAAACAATGTTGTTGATTATAGCATGGTGAAATAATTTTTTCATGACGCTTTGTCACATGACATTTCTCACCTCAGGGTTTACCTAGGTGCTCAACTAGTTGTGTCCCATTTAAATGGGGTTTACTGCATTTATGATCCCACTCTGCATCGACATTTCCTTAGGGTACATCTCTTAGAACGATCTTTTGATTACATTACGTATATCCATATTCCTAGGACATTTAATCATCTAATAGATACTCTAGCTAATCAAGTTTTAGATTGGCATGTTGCTCACATATAAAAATAAAAGCACACACAAACACATGTAAATACATTTGTAAAAAAAATGTCATCCACAAGAGAATAAATATTTATATATATATGTCCCAAAAATAGTGTTATGAGTACATAGGTGGGCATGAAAGCCTCAAAAGTCATCGGTCTACATCACTGGGATTATTCCTTCAAAAAATACATATAGTACAAAATTTACCCTCGACACGTCAATGGTCTATGTACTATCTAAGGACGAGGCCTATTGGACCTATTATAATGTACAATGACATTCACAAGATGCCAGAATAGTTGGACCCAAGTTCAAGGAACCCCTACTACATGTGGTTGCATAGCTGGGGGGAGATCCTCGATCTCAACCATAGAAATGACACGAGTGAGAACAATGAGGTTGCACTCGACTTGTCACAAAACGTTGTTAGCCTCTTCGTCTGAGGGTCCTCCCGCAACTATTTCGCCTCCTGTTGCTACTGGCCTATCCTTAGGTCGAGGATGACATCGAGTCCTGGTAAAGTCTCCTAGTCTAATAAGCCTCACATATGTACATAACATATTCATAAGTTAGTGCTCTATACACACACAAAAAGGATTATATGAAAATTAAAAATTTAATAAACTTTAAGATATATGTTACCTATATTGTCACACTCCTCGTCTGGAGGCAAAGGAATTTTTGGGTCTCTCATGAAGTTGATCCCTATGTAGGGGTAATCCTTGATCACCAGGATCTCATGTGCCCACCAGTCAAAAACATTTTCATCGAATGCCTCTATAGTCCTCCCTCCACCCTGTCTAGGAAGAAAAGTTTCCCACCTGCTCACTACTAGGAAGAAGGAGGCTACATGCCCCCGTACTATATCTTTGGGACTGATACTAGGCACCCTCTCAAAGAATAAGGAGCACAAGATAGAACCAAACCCAAAGTTCTTGTTGGTACACCTTCGACACTCTGTAAGTTGTATCTTCATGCACACAAGCATGGTGTTACTCTAGTGAAAAATGGTTTCCTCCAAGAACTGAATGGCACAATGCATATGTGTGTAGGAGGCTCGATGAAGTGCTGCAGATCCAGTAATCCACTCGATCAAAAGTAAGATCACATGTAAGGATAGGATGGTGATATTGTGGATTTGCACTTGAGAAAATAATTTCTTAGTGCCAACCTCACAGTACATCCTAATGTAGTCCTCTATATTGAACGACTTTGGAGGAAAAGTCATCAAGTTGACTAGTTCTCCTCGTCTTGAGAGGCCAGTTAGAAAATAGATGTCCTTCATGGTTGGGGTCAATGATTGACCCTCTAGCATGAATGCCTCAACATCCAGATACCAATACTCCACAAGAGCATTGGGAATCCTCGGTTGTGCCCTCATAAATGGACACTGGAAGAAATTCCATTACCCACATTGTTTCAATGGAGCGATGGCCACAAAACATTCAGATTCTCTCTCTCTCTCTAGTAAACATACATCCAGTTACATGACAAAAATAGAGAGGAGTTATTGTTTGATTTTTGTTTTTTCAAAGTAAAAGAGGGTGTAACCGGGCTTCTTTTTACACAGTTACGTATGAACATGGGCTGTTTGGTATTCTACCCGAGTACACACGTGGGTTGGCCTTGGAAAACCTGTGTACACGTAGGGCCACCCTTTTCACAAGAGTGTGCCCCCTCCAAACAAGAAATTAAACAGTAAAGGAATATTTGAAATGAAAGTATGGGTGTTTTGTAGTTACTTGGTCCAAACAAAAGGTCGTTTTGTCCATTGAAGCTCTCGAAATCCACTCTTTTAGCAAAGGGTTTTTTTACCTTTTGGTTGATTTTCAAATTGCAATGGTAAAAATGAGTTGTTGACCTCTATTTATCGACTTTTTTGGCCCTTTTTTCTCTTTTTCCCCCCTTTGTCTTTTTTCCTGGATTGGTGGCTACTCAAATTCACTTCTGAGTTTTCTATTGGTCAATCTGATACTCTTTTCCTTTTGGTTTGATGATTTTTTGGGATTGGTCACATTTTTTGACTTCCTTTGGTAAAAGTCATTTTTTTCAAAGTTTTACATATAGGTTAGGAATTCATCCCCACTTCCTGAATCTCGTTGTCTTTTTTTCTTTTCCATAGGATCAAACCCAGCAAAGTGCGACACAAAACATTCATTGCTGCTTTAGAAGTGTCGTAATTAGGTGGTAGAGCCTACCTTTACATGGCTTCCCTAGGTAGATCCTTTGCTACATTTTTGGTGTCCATGCTGTCAATTATGACTATAGGCTTGGGATTCCTTGTTAGCCCTGTCATGATTACATAATGAAACATCATTAATTTGTTCAGCATCATCCTAGGCCTTACCCTCGAGACTCCCTAATGAGCATGCTTTGTTGTCTTTCAAGCTCGCTTTGAAATTCGAAACAAACATCCAATGATACTGTATTTATTATTTTCTATCTCATCTGGATTATTTGAGAAAAGTAGCCCCCTGGAGTCTTCTTTAATCCCTTTTTAGACTCTCTAAAAATGAAAATATTGTCGAGCTATCTTTTTTCCCTTGATGCTCGCCAAACTCAAATTTGAAGGCACATCTGTCTGGCGGTAGTTTACCCATTTTTTGGTCCGGATGGCTAATTTTATGAATAAAGGTATTCTCTAGGAACTTCAGTTCGCTAGAAAAGTATTATCAAGCATAAGTTTAACCCTTTTTTGGGCCCGAGGGACTAAATATTCAAAAAAGGAACATTCTCCTTGGTTTTGGTTTATCACCTTTTTCGTGCCTTGGAGATTACTTGCGAAAAAGGAACCCCCCCAGAGTCCATAGTTAATATCTTTTTAGACTCCCTACAATTGAAAACATCTTTGAGTGTCCTTGTTCCTTCACACTCGTTAAATTGGCCCAGAACAACATCTACTGGCATGAGTTTAACCCTTTTTACACCCAGTAGATTATAGCAGAAAAAAGGTGTGCCTCGGGARATTCATCTCGCCGAGAGAGTTCTCCTCAGTTAATTTTATACCTTTTCAAGCTAAGGAGAATAAACTAAAAAAAAGGTTGTGAGTCCATAGTTAAGATCTTTTCAGAATCCTTAAAATTGAAAAGATTGCCGAGTGATCTTGTATTTATTAGAGTCATTAAAATGGTTTTGAACATACGTCTTTTCGGTGCAAGTTTAACCATTTTTCAAACCGACTAGACTAATTCTAAAAAAGGTTCTCCTTGGAGTCTTCTTTTGCATTTTTTAGACTCTCTAAACGTGAAAAAAATACCGAGCTTACCTTCTCTGGGCTTGTAAAAATTTACATAGAAGGGGTCTCACCGTGTCATGCTTAATCTCATTGTGGGTCTCATATTTGCGTATTTGGCCTAATTTCAGCTCCATGTTGCTCTCAACTAAACCTTTGAAACATTCCTTATATGCAAGCCTTGCAACACTTCTTTCCTCTGTGATCTGACACCTTGACCCATGGAGGAATTTTCCCCGAGTGTCCTTATCCTACACATGTCTCTTTGCCTTGAGCATTAGTATGTTCCATGCTCTTGGAACCAGTTTGAATTTCACGACACTTGTTCCTCTTTTGTAATGTAGCATTATTTTATTCTTTTTCAATCTCCTTAAAAATTTAAAAAGACAAAAAAAAAATATGTTCCAAAAAGATGGGATGGGAAATATACATTCTTTTTTCAGCAGCAAAGATAGTCTCCCTTGGACAAAGCACATCGTTTTTTTTGTTCCTCAGGAATTTGGATCTAGTATGACCTTAGGAACCTTTTCTCAATACATAGAGTTGTGTCCTCCTCCATTTCATTACTCTTCCAAACATATGGAGAGTTTGTGTTGCCTCCTGCATCATGAACTTATGTCCATGTCATGTTTCCTGAGTCTGATCATCTTTCGTGATTTTTTCCAAGGGAAGTTTTACCCAACCTGATTCGGCCTTTCTACAGTTTTTCTCTTGAATTTCATGTGTCATCCATCCCAAGAGTCTAGTCAAGTCCAGATTCAAATCGACGAAGTTCTCTGCCTGATCATCAAGATCCTCCAGTCTTTTCCTGACATATTGTCAAAGACCTCAGGGTAGTGATTCTTACACTCCCATTTTACTCCTACCTAAATTTTGAGTATCTTGAAGTTATTTCTCGAGCTATGAAGACCTTGTCTCCATCCGCAGGAATCACTAGATTTTTGAATATGAATACTGTATTTGTATATCTTCAACTAATTTTGATTTGTAGATACAATATGTATTGCTCGTGGATACACTTTATATAGTTATATGACATGGATCTGCAGTGTATTTGATTGGAATCCATGGTTTAGTTCATTTCAAGCATGGGTATTCCTGCCTTAGAGAGACAATTGTTGTTTTGCATATGGAACCTCTCGAACTCTGGTCCCGGGCTCACGCGATTTTGTGCATTGGTGAATATGTTGTAATGTATTTCAGCCATTAGTTTCTCTTATGGACTCATACATTAGGGGGCATCAATTATAGACCTAAAATTCCCTACTCATGCATACATGGCATTGGCCCTCTTACTTGCATAATTTTCCAAATCCGTGCTCTGGATCTCTACTTAAAAAACCAATTGTTAGAGCATGTACACGCCCTGCACCACTACTTCCTGCATACATACTTTGGTTTCATGATAGAAAAACCACGTACATACTCTTTTTGCACACTACAAATCCTGCGTATAGCTCCAAAAGTTGCAAAAAATAAAATTTTGTAAGGAATTCGGTGGAATTTATGGGCTATTGGAGGTTTCCCAACCAATTCACCTACTATATACCATCCCCCAACCAAATAGCCATCCTTTTTTCATATAAAATTAGGTGTTTGGGTCTCATTTCAAAACCAAGCATAATAACAGTGAAACTCTGCCCAATTTGACTTCCCTTCCTTGCCCAAGCATTTGCAACCTTTTGTGAGTTACTGCCTCAACATTCCCTCTTCAGACCCTTTTCTTCCATTCCATCCATTCCCTTTCCTTGAGGTGATTAGTATATGGTGAGAAGAGGCTTACTAAAGGTGCACTTGGAGCATTGTAAAGAGGATCCCGGACCAGGTTCCTAGAACAGTGGCCGACAAGAATTGTAAGTTTCAATCTTTGTTTAATGAATAAAACAATCTCTTTTACCTGTCCCAAATGATGATGTATTGTGTCTTTTCTTTGATTCATACATAAAAATTGATATCTAACCCTAATTTATGAATAGAAATATCATTTTTGTAGCCTTGTTTTCCTAGTCTTTGATGCAGTTCAACTTTGGGAGGAGACTTGCAGTCTTTGGAACTACAAAGCTTGAGGAGATCATCACTAGACGTTGGATAAAAGGTACAGTTACCGATATTCTCTCCTACTGATTTCTGTTCATTTATATTGCTATGTTTAGGGTAGTGTAGAAACTAGGTTCAATTTTAGATGGTCATTTTCTCTTTTTATGTCATAAACCCTGATATATTTATAGGGGGGTTTTCCTGCTAGCAGAGTTTGTCGGGTTATTTTTTCATATACTTTTGGTACAACCTGGATTGAGTAGCATTTATTAAGATGTTTATTTGGAATAAATTTGATATACCAACAATATTTCACATGTGTTTCATCATTTTATATTTTCCAGTTGTATAAGACAGAGTCAGAATTATGTCCGACCGACATGGGGGATTCTCTCAAAATTTCTCCTTTTGCGGTCGACTCTATACAATCGTTTTGTTCATTTTTTATCTTATATACACATATGGATTCTTGATCTTCATCCCATGACTCCATCCATGGTATTCATTTCTTTGTATCCAGGGGAATAATTATTTTTATCCCACTTCCTTTCAATTTAATTCTATATTTTTCAATGGAGATAGTTTCTTCCATTCATCGATCCCATGGCCAACCAACAAGAGATGCATACATTGACATTCCTTCGATAAGGTCGATCACCTCAAAGTCAAACGAAGTCAATATTTCCATAATTTGTGTGTCGAGATCTCTCAGTATTCCAATTGGTTCTATTAATCTTTGATCAACTAACTTCAAATAATTCATCATGGGTGCTATATTGGGTCTACCCATTCATACTCATGTTTCTCGTGGTAAAATGTTGACTTGCAAGAAAAAATCAATGACCACTTGATTGACCATCATTCCCTCGATCTCCAATTTGACTCGTGGATCGTAATATTTGTTGATATAAGAGAGGTGATTTTCATCCTTGGTCGATTTCTAACCATATTTGTATTCTCACAGTATGTTGAGTAAGTCCAATAGCCTACCTATCGACTATTTTGCTTTTATTATTTGCAAACATTCCTATATGGTGTCTTCATTTTGACTTATTGGATTTTTTTGATCTTCTGTGGAGTTCCTGAACAATTTAAGGGCTTATCTCATTATTTTCTCTTCTTTATCTGGGTTTGGGAAGTTGCTAGCCTTATTTATTTGGTAATTTTGTGGTGAAGTATAGACGTCGTGTCCTGTGCCGGACCTTGTAACAATATGTAAGTTTTTGGAGTTCCTCACCTCTTCTTTGGATACTGCGTGTATTAGATTCACAATTTTTCTAGGTATAATTTTGTCGAGTACTATTGGGAAGTATTCTAAAGAGTTATCTCCAATGCCGCATATGTTGAAAAAATTCCGATCAATTATGTATTTTATAGGACATTATGCACTTTCGTGATCATTTTTCCAAAAATTAGCACAATATGGTCATCCACGACCTCGACCACCAAATCTAGATAGACCTCCTCGACCTCGACCACGACCACTAAATAATCATATCTCTGACCATCATTGTTTTCTTGGTAGGCGGTTTATGTGTGGTATAATGTTTGTATATTATTATATTTTCTAGAATTTAGATGACATTATGAAGTTTGTTGATTAGAAGCTTCACAGATGTGGCACCACTTTGTGTTTTTTAGATTGTGTGGACAATATTGTATACTATGATTAGTAAGGTATTCACATATGTTACAGTATTTCTAGGCTTGTACATGATGGATGTTTGTTGTTTCTATGCACTCATTTAGGGGATAATTATCCTTTGTGTGTCTGTCCCCGGTGCATGTGGTGCACCATATTTCATTGTGTTGTATAGATAGATTTTTGATAGTTTGTTGAAAATGTTCCATTTTTTCCTCCAGTTTCTCCATCGTCGAGGAATTCGACGGGATATTGTCATCCGAATAGACTTGTTGCTCCTTCTGTAGCACGTCTTCGCAGTTGGTTATCTTGTAAAAGAGTAGCGAATATATGATTCTTGGAAGTAGCCGAACTACATACCACTGGACTAGAAAGTTATGATCAATCGTCATTGGGATTTGACTTAGGATATCTTTGAATCGATTGTCATATTCGCTTACCCACTCACTTGGTCTTTTTTTTATTTATTTTAACTTTTGAGTTACCAAATGTGTGTTGTTCTAAATTTTAAAGAATGTTAAAAATATATTATTTATTTCCACCTTTGAACGAGTTTGATTTTCTATGTAGTTCATGAACCATGTTAAGGCGTGGTGGTGTAGCGCAACTACGAATTGATCCATTTGCTTATCCTTTTCTGTAATATCAGTTGCATCCCAAAAAATTTCACATACGAACCAATGGTGTTTTGGGTCTTCCTCTCTTTCGTAAATGGGGATGTGGTTGAATCCAATTTTTAATTTCTTGGTGGGAACGCTCGGTTTTCTTAGTGTTTGAGTTACTATTTATTTCAACATAACTGTCAAATCTTCTAGTCAGTTTCTTTTTGCGTTCGACAATGGATGATACTCAAGGAATAGTTGTTTCTTGTTGAGTATAGAATATGCATCCTCAGTTTGGGAACTTTGATCTTTGTATTCGACTAACCATCATTCCAAAGGTTGTGTCACTTCCATACTATAGTTCATTTCTTCTCTCAATATTAGATCTAGAAGGGGGGTCGAGTCGGTGAGGTCCTTGATTTGGATAATCATATTGTCGACTTTATTTCATTCAGGCTTGATAATCAATGCATCTCATAGGTTTCCTAGTTCATCCATTTTGTACCATAATTTTTCATATTGGTCGTTGATATGAAATCTTTGTTGGAGAAATTATCTTATCCTTGGACTGGTTTCTGGTGTGGGAGATGTATGTAAATCTGGTCCATATTATTTGTAATCCATACTTTCTAGTTCATCGACTGGTTGATGGATGTTCAGATGTGTGTCGCTACATTTGTCAGGTGTTGTCGCAGTTTTTGTTGTTTCTAACTCTGGTCAATCTCTATCTGAATCAGACTGCTCGCGTGCTCTAACATGATAAACCTCCTCGAACATATTTCTATTCAACCTTTTTTTGTTCCACTGATTACGAAGTTATTATCTTTTTTATTGTCTTTTATCCCGTTCTATTTTCTAGATATCCACAGATTTCTTATGGGCTGGTTTCCCTCTTGATGACATTTAGGATTGGGAAATGCTACTTCTTGTTTTATGGAATATCATAATATTGACCGACCCCCCATTTTCGACCCAACTTACTCTAAGTTGGGAGCGTTGGCCATATTTATTTCGTAAAGAAGTAATCCCAGGATTGTCTTGTATCTTTGCACTTTGCATCAAGAAATGCTTCCTAATTTTCGTCTCTTTATTGGAAGTTGTTATTTGGTAGAAATGTGCCTAATCTTGTTTGTCATTAAATGATGTCACTGAATCCCTTGTCGAGAAGGAATTTATGAAGAAGTGTTGGAATCGTGTAGAAAAATTCGTCCTGTAACTCAATGTATAATTTCTCGTTTATTTTGTTGAGGGACATCTGATCTTCAATGGCTTGTTCTGAAATATAATCTTCAATAATTATTTAAAATCAATCATGCAGGTTATTTCTTCCTCCGTTGGTCATATTTAGGCCCAACTTCTCATCGGATGTCAATTTATGCATCACCTAATCTATTAATTTTATGAAACAATGCTTCTGGGATAACTTCAAGAAATATTTCATGCGTATCTGAAAAGAACCACGACCTTGCTTCAGCTAGTGAGAGGTTGTTCCTTATTGCATATTTTTTGATGTATTTCCCTATTTTTCGCTCCCACCACTCATGTATTTCTTGTTGAGTTAGAATTTATGTACACTTCTATATGCCCAAGTTCAGTACTATCACCATTGGAACCAATGTGGTAATCTAGGGGAAGTTAGGGATTGTTACTGGTAGAACCTTACATAGCCATCATATAGATACATGGATATACATAGACATATATAGAGACATACACAAGTAATGAGATCCCAAAGAACAATCCTTTGATTATATGATGGAAAATACAATAGAATTATGTATAACCTCTCCCACGAAGCTATCTAAGCCTTCATTTTCTTATCTATTTATACCTCTATCAGGAATTTGTAACTACTTAACTTCCTGGGTCGGTTGGTTAATAGAGACTCCAACTGACTTATACTTATAACTACACTGGTTGACCGACAGATTCTAAGTCGATCATTGGGTCTAGTCAACAGGGTCGAATAGCCCCTACAATAGGACCACTACACAAAATATTTCCCTCGTTGAGAAGAATCCAATAAATTTATGAAAGGTACCTCCCTACCCACAGTTTTAACTTACCCTTTTCTAGTTCAACAACAACATCTGGTTGCACAAAATAATTCCTCTCCAAAAAAGGCCAATGCAAGTCATTCCTATCATGGGGATGCTTCATCAAGCACTACTCAAGTATTTATGTGTAAGGAGGAAGTTAATTTAATGACCCGAGCAAATACTTATGACATTATTCTAGGTAATCATGCCAATGGAAAGGATATCGATCAACCTTCCATGTCCACTCCTCCTCCATATTCCACCACTCTTCAAATTGAGAAGACAATTTTTGAAGCAGTGTTGCACCCGCCCAAGGGCACAATTCGAAAAGTAACCTTTAATCCAAGTGTTTGTGCCACCCAAAAATAAAATATTGTTCAATATTTGGTGCAATATCCTTATGCTATGTCATCCCTTGAAGTTCTATAAAAGTTTCCAAGTCAACATAGAGCCTTGTTGTTATCCATTGGAGCTATGGATATAGAGGAATCAAATCTGATTATTATTATGGACCATTTTAAGGAGAGGCTCTCCCACCACTTAGCATTCCAAATTAAAAAATTGGTTGGTGGAAAGAAAATCCATCACACTGTTTTGGATGAAGGAGCATTGAATGGACGTGGTTTCCAAACTCACATCCTCTTGTAATATTTTGCTGTGACATTAAAGGGTAAAACCATTTCAGACAATATTGAAGTGGTTGATGTGACCCTGGATTAAAATTAATTACTTGGTCATGGTTGGTTCTATGTGAGGACTATTGTCTCATCTTCAGTGTTTCATATTTTAAAATTTCCCCATCAAGGTAAAATTGTCACTGTCGACTAACTTGACTATTTCACTCCATATCTCCATGATTTTGCAGTGAATAATGTCCCTTTTCTAGGCTCCATTATTGGGTATGAGAGTGTAGGAGTAGGTATCCTTAAGGATTCCTCTCTCATGGGGATTTTTCCTTTGCATCCTTCTAACACCCCACAGGTTGCCACGCTAAATATGATTTCAACATAGGTGCAACAATCCCTAGAATCACTTGATCCTTTGGTAGTACCTAGTCTTAATGATCATAGTTAATTGTCTATGTCAAGCTCATTACAAAATGAAACATATCCCCCTCCTTTTGAATTGAGTCTCATTCTAGATTGAATACTTGAACCTTCTTTTCCTCTACCTAGTGAAAATATTCCTATTATTATCCAAACTCCCAAATGAGGAAGAGTCGATGGGGGAAACGATGCTTTGAGTTCAGGTCTCCAGCCTTTCGACATCATGATGGAGTGAAGAAAATATATTATACCAAACAAACTAGGGGAAAAATACCTCTAGAGAGACATGATGCTAGGAGTGATCCTATCTTGGGGGTTGTTCCCATCGTAATGTAGTAGTATTTTCTGGAATGAGCTTATTCATTTTTCGTTCTCATGATCATAAATTCATGAGAAAACGTTATCAAGATAAGTATTTTTTATTTCTCGTGCTCACTAAAACATGAGAATAGGTTACCAAGTACACTTTATGTGTTTTTCATACTCACAAAATCTATATGAAAAAGGAAATATTTGGAGTCTCCTTTAATCTCTTTTTCATACTCCCTAAACATGAAAAAATTGTCGAGTGAGATTGTTTCCTTTCACACTTATTAAAAGGTTTGAAAGGGCGTCTTTAGAGTGATAGTTTATCCCTTTTTCATCCTCATAAGACTAATTATGAAAAATTTATACGCTAGTCAAGCATGGCTAGAAGAGTTCTCCCTGGAATTGTTTTACACTTTTTTCAATCTTGAGAGACTAAATTTATGAAAAATTCACCCATGGAATCATCTTTAATTTCTTTTCAGACTCTCTAAATGTGAAAAAACACTGAGTTTACCTTCTTTGGGCTCGTTAAATTATGCATTGAAGGAACTATATGGGAACGAACTCCAGGACCGCTATGGGACCGAACCCCTCCTTCTTCAAGTTTGTTAAACATATGTTGAGGGAATCATCTAAGAAGATCTATACTGAGCATTTTTTTATCCTCAATCTCACTAAAAAAAAAGAGGTACTCACTAATCATGGTGGGGGGGTAATTGAAAGAAGTGGGTCAAGTGTTTTGGAATCCATTATGGTAGCTATTGTTGTCTCCCTTGAACATGCTACTTGTTTGTGTCTCGTCTTATAGTTGGGTAATCTTCTTGTCTATGGGTCATACCAATTCCATGTGTAATTATACTTTTTCATTCCAGTAGAAGAGTGATCTTATTGTTGTCACATTATGTTCTTGGTACTCGTCGAGTCAATGATGCCAAGTCATTTGTCATGCCTCACAATGTTCAAGGGAATTTTCATTCTGAACCATCCATTTGCAGTATTACTAGTTTTCATTCCTATTTCATTCCATACTCATTTAATCCACCATCTCATATCACCTTCTTGTGTTAGTTTCATGTTGATGATGGGGGATACATCATGGCCCTCGTTCAATGAGTCTATTCCTATCAACTTCAACAAATTATCTGAGAATTAGACTTAGAAACCAATCAGTACCTTGGAGCCTACATGCCTCAATGGAAGGTCTTGTCGCTTCTGACAACAGGTTTACACCATTGACTTCTTATCGGACGATTCCATGAATTTTCAACCTCAACTCATTTATTCATAGTTGCTGGAATGTAATAAAGGTGCCTTGGGAATCATTGTCATCATTGGTGATTTCCCTCACACCTGTTAACAATATACCTCATTGATCGGTAATCAAGTGGTTTCTACCATGTTCAACATCAAGACATTTATTCACATGGCTAGAATCGTACCATATCGAGATAGGGAAAAATACCCTAGGTTGATCACTCACTCTATTCTATGATTTTCCCAAGATGTGATGGAGATCATTTGAGCATATAAAATATTTCAGTACTATCACCATACTGGAAATATTACCGATAAATATACTATCACATAGATCCACATTGTATTGATTTGTGTCTATGTTTTGTCTTCTCGTATCTCCACTATGTATTGTTCGTGGATGCGATCAATTAATTTCATGGATGTATGGATCCACATTGTATCTTTCGTGTCCATATCCTTATTAAGTATTCTCATGGATCCATATTGTATTGGTCGACGGCCATGCTTTGAGTCAACTCGTATTATGAGCATAGGTATGCCCGCCTCAGGAATGAAACATATATTTATATTATTTTATGGTTGTTTGCAGTTTCTACTAGGTTCTCCTACTCAAACACCCTTGCATTGAGGAATTTGTAGTGTTTCGGCCATCAGTTTCTCTTCTGAACTCACACTTTAGGGGGCATCTTTTACACATCAAAATGCCACACTTAAGTGTCACAAGTGTCTCAAACTATCATATTCACCTTGTTAAGTGTTGCATGAAGTTTAACAAGTGTCGTATGCACCTTAATAAGTGTCGCATGCACTTTTACAAGTGTCACAAAACCTTGACATCATGAAATAACATTTGTCACATTGCCTAGTCAGTGTGGAGGATAAATTTATCATATAAAGGTCAAAACATTATGTGCACATATATTATTCATTATTATTCATAAAAAGGAAATAAATTTATTGTGAGAATCCACCTCACATTTAGTTTCCTAATCTCAAGGAGAAGTTGAGAGTCTCATCTATGCTTGAGATATTTTCTCAAACTAAAATACTCATTTAATGGATCTTGAGAGATATTTCCTCTTTAAAATCCTCTAGAGATATTTTCTCCCTAAAATCCTTAAGAGGTATTTTCTCCCTAAAAATCTTGGAGATCCCAATTTAGTGGATCTAGTGAGTGATATTCTCCATGGTGGTTAAGCCTCCAAAGCATATATATTGAGGGCATTCCAAGGTGAGTGGAGGAAGATTTCAGGTGTCAAACCTATGATCCTGAGAGAAGGAAATCCAGTGAAGAATCAATATTTTGATCTCAAGACTTTCATGCAAGGGCTGGACGAGGAGAGATTGGAGAATATTACAATGACATCAACTTGATTTGTAAGTTCCTTCTTTTCGCTTTCCATTTAATATTAACTTCGCCTTTAATTATTTTGTTCATTGTAATGTACATGCTTAATTTAAATCGGGTATAGATAGATCTTGTTTTTATATAACTAAATCTAGTGTTAGTAGAAAGGTTTTCCATTGTTTTGCAGGTCTCTTTGATCACTGAAGGAATTGGAGCAGCAAGGAAAAAGGACGGAGCAGTGAAGACAAACTTTGGGAAATAGGTAAGCATCCCTCCTTCTATCTATAGGTTAATGAAATAGATCTATGAGGAAAGTAGCAACCATTTGTTTAATTTTGTCTTTGGACCAAAGAAGGGGTCTTGGTCCAAAGTGGAGCTTAACCTATCCACAAGGTAAGATTTCTCATAACACATTGGTATTTATTTCATTTTTTAATGAGCTTATAATAGAGAATGAAATTGTGCTCGAGGTAGGTATTGAGCCTCATTTTTGTCACCTCCAATTGTCTTATCTTGTCCCATATCCTGAACAATTTTTCCTCATACATATGCACTATGTTTCTATTTCCTCAACAAACATGTCATTTAGCAATTATTGTGTATATATGAGGTAACTCACATTGAAAGAATAATTTGTTTGATTTTTTAATTAAATTGGGATTAAATGATTGTTGTTTATGCTTCTAATTAATTTGATTAATTTAAGTGGCTTTGATGACAAAGATTTATCTCATACGATACTCATCATCGTAGCTTGTCTGATACTCCGCCTGTTCTGGTACTACAATATTGCAATTGTTCTCGTCCGATGCCTATTTCTATGCTTATCCGGTACTAGAAATAATTCAAAATTTTGGAATGCCTCTAGAAGAAAATAGGGGACATGGGTTTTGTCCAGAGTGACGTTTACATGCAGATGTGTGGGGAAGAATTCACCCATATCACACGTGTGAAACTCCATCTCAGAGGGAATGATTCTACAAAAATTAGCATAAATCTAAAATGCCAACTTGTGCCTCGATTTTCATGCAGATGGCATCAGATATAGAAATTCTACGAAATGGGTTTTGTCTAGAATGTGGAAAGTTTAGTAATAAGAGGGCAATTTTCCAAAATTTGATTTTTTTTGAGAATATATGGGTGGTTCTCTAACTTGAATCTGCCCAAATTGATGAAAAAACCATATTTTTGGGATTTATCCTAAAATTGTAAAAAATGTTTTCTGATTTTGGGGATTCGGTTTCATCCATTCCTCCATGGATTTTATTTATAAACAATACCTCATAGGTCTGAGGAGAATTCCATATATCATTATGCTGATGTATTGTCTTGTGAACATATATTTTATATGAGTCTCTTTGTTGGAAAGTAATATGAATTACAATTGTTTATCTTGTGCATTTTTGGAACCTACTATCCTATGAGTTTTTCCAGGTAAGGGTCCACCATTCTAACATGGTAAAGTTGTTGTAAAATGTAGCTTATCGTTTATTCTTGTACATGTTTGTTTTAGTCATGTACCTATGTAATGTTTATCGTTAGCTTGATTTCTTATCTGAATTAGAAATATTCTGACTGTAAGTGGTGAAGTGTGAGTAGTGGTCAGTGTGTTATTTCTAGTATAACAAATCTAGTGCACCATAGTTTTAGGAATTTTATGTATCTTGTTGTTAGAAATACGCATGATAGGATAGGTTTAACAGTTTTTTAAGTGTGATTCTTTACATTCATGAATCTGAGTTAATTTTTAGAATTTTTTGAGAGTTGTAACATGTGTTAGCCAAGGAGCCATTCGAGAATTCCATCTCTTGTATTACATGAACCAATAAATGGATTATGCTCCTTGTATATAAGCTAGACCGTTCTTTTTCAAGGCTACAAGATTTGATTGAGTGTGAGGAATTAGATAGGGATTGCTTGCAAGTTATTATTGAATTGAGTTGTTACAGGAAATGATATCAGATCTCCATCTCTCACCCTACATGCACCTACAATGGAGTATCTTCCTCTACCTGTTATTTCTTCTAGAATTGATTGATGCTTTCTTTTGAGAATATGCAACATGTTAATTGTTGTTAGTTTAGTTTCTCTAGGAGACAGAATCAAAGTTCATCTTTTCCTTTCATGATCCATTGATGAACAGGTCCATCACCTGAGCAAGAGCTTAAATCATATGCTTGTCTATGAGTTTTTCTTTCTAATTTTTGAAATTTGTGAAGAGTGTTATCTTTGAAGTGTGAAAACAAAGTGTTGGTTTTTAGATTTTTTTGTTATTTAGGATATACTCATTAGACATAGATAAACCAACTGTTTCCAACACATATAGTGTGACAACTCTGTTGATTACAAATCCTGGTTGATAATTTATGTTTGGTAATATATTATGCATATAATTGCACCAACATTTTGGCGTCGTTGTCGGGGAGTTGTAAATGGTAATAGGTAGTATTTGAATTAGATTGCTTTAATGGTTTTTTATTGGTTTTATAGATGACCTAAGGGCGGAGAGACTATGGTAAGACGTGAGGGAAGAGCCTACACATCCACTTTAGTGGGGTTTCTCAAAAGTTAGGTTGTCCTCTCCCTTTCATGCATAAGTGTTTTTCTTTTAATGCAAGTGTGTTTTTCCTTATTTTATGAAAAAGTGTGTTTTTATTTATGCAAATTTACTTTTATTTATGATGAGCTAACTTATGTGAACCGATAACCTGGGGACAACAGGGTCCCAGTAACGCAAGGAGTTCAAGTTTGGTGTGTTTTATTTTTGTAAATAGTTTTAATTTCTTAGTTTTAAAATTCAAATATTTGATGATAAATCATTTTTGGGGTGTTGTAAGGACCCTTGAGTAGTAATTTGTGTTGCGAGATAGGGATCATCAACCAGCTAGAGTAATTCAAGGATGATCAAGAGCTTGAAGAATTTTCCTCCAAGAAATTTCTCACATTATAGCAACAGTTGGGATATCCGCCTCTTAGGAAGAGCATATCTTGACAACAGTAAATAATTTATTTGTCTCCCCACACGAAGATTTAGAAGCCCCTTCATATTCCTATTGTCAATTTGTTGAGGAGACTAAAGAATCATGGATATAATTCAATGGAGAGAAACCATTGGAACCCAAGATTGAGGATTTCTTAGCATGTGTCTCAACATATCTTGTATTTACTTCAAATACCAATCATATTGAAGAAGATATTTTGTGTAGCATGGAAAAGGAGGACATGTTGTGCGACCTAAACAAACAAGGGAAACAAGAATATCATGATCCTATTCAAATATGGTTCCAATTAGTTATTAGGTCACACTACTCTTTTACTTTTCATTATTGTTTGATCTCATCATCAAAGAAGCTAGTCCTTCATACTTTGGTATGCATTAAAATTTATCTTTTAAGCCTGAGTATGAATATATTTCTAACCCTGTTATGCACATGGATTCATTGGAAGTATTCCTATACTTGAAGGACATTTTCTTTGGTTCAATTAGAGTAGGATAGTAAATAAATAAATGATGCATATAAGTGCAATGCAACCTATATTTCATACTTTTCATAAATGGGAATGTCAAAAATTAACAAAGCAATCAGTTTAAGATATTTTATTCCTCTAATAGATTTCTTTCTAAACATTATGGCAATTTTGTTTAGAATTTTATGAGAAGGTAATCTCTTCATCCTCTGAATGCACACATAATACTAGAAGGGTAGTTTCAAAAGTGGAGAAGGCATCCTTGTCAACGAAATAAAATACTTAAGGGAGTACTTCATGACCTATTTCCTCAAATTTATTCTTTTTCCTTAAGTTCTTAAAAAAAAAATGCATTTGTGCTTTATCATTACCCATCTATTTTAAGACCAATATTTCACAAAGATGATCGATTAAGTGATACTTTTAATAGAAATTGAAACTAAATGTTAATTCCACACTATTTTATTCATAGATAATATTTTTTTGGTCAAATAAATCATGAATAATGTATGCATTGTTCAACTTTTGACATTTTCCCTGAATTTTCTATTTCTAAGGATGAATAAAAATCTAGTTTTAATTAGTTCTATTGGTTTGTTTTTAGCAGTTGTTCGCAACCCTCTCAACAACCCTCCTTATTTTTTTAGTGTCTCACATTGTATGCATGAGGGCATGCAAAACCTCAGGCATGGGGGAGTGGTTGTTGGGACCTTCATATTCTTTTCATCTTTTGTCAGCAAGTCCAAATCATAATCATGTTCTAGTACTGTTCTGTCCTGGTACTATTCTATTCCGATATTTCAAGATCCTATTTCGATATTGTTCTATTCTGGTACTGCATCCGGTATTGCCCCGTTCCGGTACTGCAGAATCTTGTTCTGGTACTATCATGTTCCGGTACTATCTTTTTTAGTACTACAGAAACATGTTCTGATACCAGTTGCCAATCTAGTACTGATGCCAAGGTGATATGATCTTTGTCATGTACTTAACATTGTTTTCACTTCAGATAATTGGAGGTATGAGCTAATATTTTCATGTTCTTTCTATCAAGGATCATTTAAGTCCTGTGTTGAATTGTACTTTACTCTCATGTACATCTTCCTCCTACATTTCTATACTCACCCCTAAATGAATCATCATTGATATCCTTTAGGGATATATTTTTACATTTATCTCTATATGATAATGGGTGCACCTGTCTTATTACCTCATCATTTTGAAAAAGTGATTAATAATTGAAATATCCATTAAAAAGTGGTGACACCATTATGTCTAATACTAACCTAGTTGATTCAACAAGTTCTTATCCAAGTTTATCTTTACAAGTTTCTCTTGGGAGGTATTGATGAAAACCTCATGTGGAGGATCACCCTTGTAAAACCTCAATGAACTTTCATGAGAACCCTAATAGGATTAACTAGAGGGACCTCTTATTCATTATTTGAGATGTTCCATTATACATTGAATAACTGAGATTTAAGTCTAATGTGGATGATGTCACCCTTGGGATAATTGCAAGCAATTAATTATGTGGCTAATAACTCTAAAACACTCTCGTACCACCTGCCTTCCTTATACTCTAAAGCTGTCAATGAACAATATACATCATTCTAAATATTTTGAGTAATATAATAGAAATAAAGTATCAGGAAGTACAAATAAACCCATTGAGGTATTGAATATGCCTACTTGCACTGGGGCCATGCTTGTATGGTACTAAGGTAAACCCATTAGGGTACTAAACAGGCCTGCTAGAAGCAAAGCCATGCCAGGTAAAGGGAGTTGAAAAACATAAAGTGGCACACCTAAAACTGAATAAAAACCCTTGGGTCTCATTTTGAAGCAATCATTATCAAATCAAGGCTAAGAGATAACATTTCTATCTCTTGGATGATGTTCCTAAGAACCTTCAAGTACCCACTTTACAGTTCTATCTTTAAAATAAATAGGTTTGCATGAAAGTGGGACCCTCAGTATATGTAATTCACCTTACCTAAGAAAGAACATCTTTATCTCTAAAAACTTGGATAAGAAACAAGTTAGTCATCTTGGGATGTATTATTTTATGTGTTCCTCTCTTCAAATGAGATCTAAACTATGCTTATATCACTTTTATTTTAAAGGTAATCTAGCTACGGGGCTTATTAGTGAAAGTCATTATGAAAACTCTTGGTCGTTATCCTATAATAATATTAGAGTCACATCCATCCCTTTATCCTAAATATGATCCACAACAGATTAGATAAGACTTAATGTCAAATCACTAACATATATAATCTATTACTCATGACTCCACTTTGCCATCATAACTACTTTGCCATGGGTAAGAAGTGTGAAGCATAGGCTAGGAAGTTTATATTGTATAATAGGTTAATTAAAAGAGAAATTAAGGAGATGAAGAAGTGTGAGATGTCAGAGAATGCTTGATCGAGTGAGTAGTACCATCAATTTTGAAATTTTGAAGATCATTGTTGCATGAGGACATGCAATGGATAAGGCATGGGGGAAATGTTGAGCCACATTTTTGTCACCTCCAATTGCATTATCTTGTCCCATATCCTGACCAATGTTTCCACATACATATGAACTATGTTTCTATTTCCTCAACAAACATCTAATTTACGAATTATTGTGTATATACGAGGTAACTCACGTTGAAAGCATAATTTGTTTGATTTCTTAATTAAATTGGGATTAAATGATTCTTGTTTATGCTTCTAATTACTTTTATCATTTTAAGAATATTTCATGAAAAGGATTTATCTCATTAGGTACTCATTCTCAGGGCTCGTTCGATACTCCAACTATTTTGGTACTACAATATTGCAACTGTGCTTGTCCGATACCTATTTATGTGCTAATCCGGTACTAGAAATAATTTGAAATTTTGGAGTGCTTCTAGAAGAAAATCGGGGACATGGGTTTTTTTTAGAGCAGCGTTTTCATGCAGAAGTAAAGAGAATAATTCACCCATATCACACGTGTGGACCTCAAACTCAGGGGGAATGATTCTGCAAAAATTAGCAAAAATCTCAAATTGCCAACTTGCACCTCGATTTCAATGCAGATGGCATCAGATATGGAAATTCTACGAAATGGGTTTTGTTTAGAATGTGGAAAATTTAGAATATCGTGAGCACGTTTCCAAAATTTGAATTTTTTTGAGAATATATGGGTGAATCTCTAACTCGAATCTGGCGAAATTGATGAAAAACCCAGATTTTTGGGATTTATCCTAAAATTGTAAAAAATGTTTTCTGAGCTTGGGAATTCGGTTTCATCCATTCCTCCATGGATTTTATGTATAAATAAGACCTCATAGGTCTGAGGAGAATTCCATATATTGTTATGCTAATGTATTGTCTTGTGAACATATATTTTCTATAAGTCTCTTTGTTGGAATGTAATATGAATTACAGTTGTTGATCTTGTGCATTTTTGGAACCTACTATCTTGTGATTTTTTCCAGCTTCCATGTTGGAATCGGTAAGGGCCCACTGTTCTAACATGGTAAGCTTGTTGTAAAATATAGCTTAGCTTTTATTCTTGTACATGTTTTTTTTAGTCCTGTACCTATGTAATGCTTGTTGTTAGCTTGATTTCTTATCTGAATTGGAAATATTCTGACTGTAAGTGGTGAAGTCTAAGTAGTGTTCAATGTGTTATTGCTAGTATAAAAAATCTGGTGCACCATAGTTTTAGGAATTTTATTTAGCTTGTTGTCAGAAATATGCATGATAGGATGGGTTTAGCAATTTTTGACGTGTGATTATTTACATTCATGAATCTAAGTTAATCTTTAGAATCTGTTGAGAGTTGTAACATGTGTTAGCCAAGGATCCATTCAAGAATTCCATCTCTTGTATTACATGAACCGGTAAATGGATTATGCTCCTGGTCTATAAGCTAGATAGTTCTTTTTCAAGGCTGCAAGATTTGATTGAGTGTGAGGAATTAGATAGGGATTTCTTGCAAGATATTATTGAATTGAGTTGTTATAGGAAATGAGACCAGATCTCCATCTCTCACCCTACATGCACCTACATGGAGTGTCTTCCTCTACCTATTATTTCTTCTAGAATTGTTTGATATTTTCTTTTGAGAATATTCAACATGTTAATTCTTGTTAGTTTAGTTGCTCTAGGAGATAGAATCAAAGTTCATCTTTTCCTTTCATGAGCCGTCAATGAACATGTCCATCAACTAAGAAAGATCTTAAATCATATGCTTGTCTATGAGTTTTTCTTTCTAATTTTTGAATTGTGTGAAGAGTGTTATCTTTGAAGTGTGAAAACAGAGTGTTGGCTTTTAGATTGTTTTCTTATTTAGTCTATACTCATCAGACAGAGATAAACCACATGTTACCGACACATATAGTGTAACATATCTATTGATTACGAATCCTGATCGATAATTTATGTTTGGTAATATATTATGCATATAATTGCACCAACAATAGGCTTCATTTCTACACAATCTTGAAACAGATAACAACTATGCTTGGGGTAGGTTTCATTTTTACACCAGATTTAAACATAGAAATACTATGCTTGGGATTGGTTTCATTTTTAGGTGAGCTTGAAATTAGAAAATAAAATTGTTCTTGGGGTTGGTTTCATTTGTTAACGATCTTGAAATTGAAAATAAACTATGCTCAAGATGGGTTTCATTTTTAACGAGCTTGAAACCAAGAATAAACTATGCTCGGTATAATACCCATGAATTCACCTCTTCCCAACATGATGTCCAAAGGTTGGTACGTTGATCGATACCAATTTGTGGGTGTTTTCCCAACATAATGTTTATAGGTTGGTACTTTTTTCCCAGCATCATCATAAGAAGTTGGCGAATTAACTCTAGTATTGTGTCCAGAGGTTAGAGGCATGCCCCCAAGATTTGGTTCATACGTCGACTCTTCTTCTGCACCCAAAATGACTTATGTATATTAATAGGAATAGGTTTACCAAAGAGGGAGGAAGAAAGAGGATCAACTCACACAGGAAGATGAAATGAAGGTTTAGGTATGCTATCTAGTGGAATACTCGTTTTAATTTGAGGGGGGTCCATTTAATTTTTTAATGAGCTTGACACAAACACTGAACTATGCTCATGGGTATTTGTTTCATTTTTTAATGATCTTGACATAGAAAATGAACTATAATCATGACCATCTATTTCATTTTTTAATGAGCTTGACATGGGAAAATAACTATTCTCGTATACCTTAAACATGGTTTCCAAGAGGTGTTCATCAAATGGAAGAATAATGGTTTGGAAGGAATACATGTCAAGAGACTCACTTTGATCAACAGGGGGGAGAACATTCTCCAATTTCCCTAGCAAGGGAGTTACCATGGCAACTTCTGGAACTAGATCCAAAGAAGATGAGCATTCAGCAAGAGGATCCTTCACATTAGAAATTGAAGGCATGGGGCATGATGCCACATAATTAACCTATGGCGAGGGGGATACCACTTGCATAGAAGGAAAATTCAATGTAGTTGTATGTTTGAAAGTCAAATAAGGACCAATGAACAGAAAACTAGTTAATGGTCATGATGTTTCCATTATGAGGGAAATGCACCACTCTAAAGAGTGTGGACACAACAACTTTCATAGCGTAAACATAATCCCACCCAAGGATAAAATCAAATCCCAAGGGGCCTTGGATTACCATAACATCAATATAGATATTTTTCCTTCCTCGGATTATGGGAAACCGAGGAAGGATCCCTAAAGGTTCACTAGATCTTCTATTAAAATCCCATAGATGACAGGTCACCGACATAAATTGAAGGAAACCAATAGATGGACAAGAATTTGAGTATATAATAGTAACCAAAGTGCCTTCATTTATAACAGTGTGATGTACCATGATCTTATCACAAACTTGTATCGATATTTGGAAAGGAAAGTAGGAAGAAAGTCAAGGCTCCTCCAGTCTATCCCAATCAAAGCAAATTACCTTAGTACTTAGAGTGGGTTCCATTGAAATGGGTAAAATTCCCCCTTGTCCAGAGATATATGAAGTGACAAGAAGAACATGAGTGGTATTGAGTTCACTCTCAAAGTGAAGAGTGGGATCAATCAAGCATTGTATTGGAATGACGACTTTATTAACTTCAGTC
Organism: Picea glauca; assembly: GCA_000966675.3. Lineage (NCBI taxonomy): Eukaryota > Viridiplantae > Streptophyta > Pinopsida > Pinales > Pinaceae > Picea > Picea glauca. The sequence continues at coordinate 211,104 of JZKD02S1884765.1, forward strand.
TCCAAGGGGAGAGTAGGATCGACCAAGGATGGAATAAAACCAACCACTTCATCAACCAATGGTTGGTTGGGAGAAGGCTCATGGGAAGCAACTGGAGGTTGTTGTTGGGAAATAAAAATGTCTTCCAACAATTGTGAAGCTTGATCCATACGAGGGAAAAGGTAAGTGCAATGCACTTATCTGCATAACCAAAAAGGAATCTTGACTTGACCCTTTTTTCCCCCAACCTAATGATTACTAGTTGATGGGTTGTCATCAACATGATGTTCAGAGGCCAATGATGCAAGTTGTTAGGAAATCATAGACCGCACTTCTAATAAGTTGGGAAGACCGGGTAAATCCTTAAGAAGGTGGTCACCCTTACATAGTGTGCAAGGGAATTTGGGCTTGTGATGTGTGTTGGTAAATTGTCAATATCATCAACACTCCCAACATGTTTAAGAGTAGCTATTTAATTACCCCCTTGCTTATTTTTCTTCTTCTTAATCTTCCTTTTCTTCTTCTTATTATCCTTCTGGTTACTAGCATTAAGAATTTCACCAGGTGAGAAAGAAAATAGGAAAGAAGACCTAATGGGCGAACAAGGAAAAGGATCAACATGAGGTTGATGTTATTTAGGTGGAGGGATTGCATTCAAAACACCAGAAGCATTTAGGATCACCGAAGTGGAAAACAACCATATCGGTAATCCTATAGTGAATCCAGGAAGACACAATGTAGCAATGTAATGAGGACCATTATTTCCATAACTAGGAAAAGGATGATGATCCCCATGTAAAGGGGTTCCTTGATTTCCAAGCTCAAAAACTATTGCCATAGATACAAACTCAATATAAGATCTGCTAAATCAAAGAGCACACACTACCAAAGTCCCTATAAGAGAATAGAAAGCAAAACATTCTCTTATAACAAAGATAAAGGAAGTAATTATCTTATAGAGATGGGAGATAAGGTTTTCAACAAAGAAACGAGAGACAGTTACCCACAATTTCTCCATAATGGGATTCCAGAGGTGCTTGTACTAGAAACAAGCAAGTACCATCCTAAGGAGCCAAAATATTGTGTTGCACATCTGTCTCAGGTACTGATAGTACCACCATTGTAGTCACCTCAGAAGGTAACCTAGGGAGATCAACTAGGGATACCACTTCGTGCTTGGTGGTTGGGTGGAACATACGTGGGAGAGGGATTATGGAATGTGAAGAAGGGAATATAAGAAAAATGTCTTAGACCTACAACAACTAAACTAGTGGTTTCACCCTAAGGACATTCCACTACTAATATTTCCCCTTTGACTCACATAACCCCACCAAGAGAGAGTGTTGGGGACTTTTTATCACATGAAGTTGTCCATGGTCGTAGGTGATAGCCATGAGCACACGAAAGAATGCATGTGTAGTTTGAAACAGAGGAGATCCCCTGTGCAGTTCATTTTAGCGCCATCTCTCAGCGCAGTTTAATAGAGACTAGAGTTAGCGGGTGGATAAATTTTAGTGGGGGTGCTAAAATAGTAGGTGTGCCCAGATCATAGATCATGTCCAGATCAATGACCATCAGTCATTTCGGCGCCGCAAACTACATGAGTGTTAAAATCCAAAAACGGGCCGAAATCCAAACTACGATATTGCGAGGAAGATATGTGGTGGAAGATGGTGCATCTTCGGCCCAAAAGTGGTGTGGGTCAAAACCACTTTTGACGACCCCGAAATCACATGCTCATTCAACATCGTATCCAAGGAAAACACATGGCCTCCCCCTAGTCATCAGGTCACATCCCAATCTCGAGGAGGATTCAACTAATGAACAAGGACTAGATTTTGTGGCCTGAATTCACATTCTTATTTAGCACCCAATCCATGAGAAAAATGTGGCGGCCTTCTAGGCGTCAAATCCTCATCTAGATCACGAGAAAAGATCAGTTAATAAAATGAGGGAGTGGTTGTTGAAACCTCGACTCACCCCATAAATAGAAATCATGGAGGGTCTGGCCTTAGATACAGGACTGTCAGCCTAAGGTACCACAATGGACGGTTTCTTCTTGCAGGCCCATACTGATCTGAGCTTGTGACTGACAGAGGGATGCACAGACGAAAAACCTTGGATGGGATGGACAGATCACATTCCTAGCGATTTTCCACTGATCTGAGTATAAATAGGTCAATTAAGAATTTGTAAAAGGGGGGTTCAGAAGATAAAGAGTCGAGAGAGATTTAGGATAAGGGCACTGTATTTTTCAGTTTGTAAGCCTGAGGGGCATGGAGTGTAAAATATTATGTTATTGAAGATTCCTTTGAGTTTTTTTATCAGAATGTCTTCTTAGTTTACATGTTCTGTTTTTATTGTCTGGATATAGCATATTTGATCTATGGATTCCTCAGGCGGTAGAGGATGTGTTGTCATCTTTCCCATACTTCATCGTTTATCTCTTAGATGCTTATGTTTTTCTTCTTGTCTGGATGTAGCATCTTTGATCTATGGATTCCTGAGGCGGTAGAAGATCTGTTGTCATCTTGCCCATCTTTCATTATTTATCACTCAGACACTTGTTCTTTTTCTTCTTGTTTGGATGTAGCATCTTTGATCTATGGATTCTTGAGGTGGTAGAGGATCTGTTGTCATCTTTCCCATATTTCATCGTTTATCACTCAGAAACTTGCTATTTTTCTTCTTATTTGGATGTAGCATCTTTTATCTATGAATTCCTGAGATAGTAGAGGATCTATTGTCATCTTTCCCATATTTCATTGTTTATCACTCAGAAACTTGTTGTTTTCTTCTTGTATGGATGTAGCATCTTTTATCTATGGATTCCTAATGCGGTAGAGGATCTACTGTCATCTTGCCCATGTTTCATCGTTTATCAATCAAACACATTATGTCTTCCTTCTCCTCATCACCACATAAATCCTTTATCTAATAGGCAGTTTAAATGCCTTCATTAAGTACGATACTTATGACTCCATATCCCAATGGTCCAGGACCGATCTACAACAACCTCTGTTATATTTTCCTTTCTTTGCAGTCTCATCCTGACTCTCGACATTAAACCCATTTGAAAAAAAATTAATGTTACCAGGTTGACCCCCATTTGCAGTCTGGGGGTGACTCTCGGAGAGATAACATTAATGGTGTCATTTCTAGGGACAAAAGTGAAGAGATCTTTTGTGGGAGAATGACAACGATGATATCTAGTTTTAGATGGTGAACTGAAGTTGGACACATTTCTATGAATTCTTCTATTTCACCATGGCGACTCCATTATTCAGAATATGTTGGTGACTCCACTGAAAGGAGACAAATCAAATGGCTATGGAAGCTATCTTTTCTAGGAGTTTTTCCCCACTAAATTTATCAGCCATGGTTGGTTATCCACATCTCATGCCTCAAATTGATGAATGGAAAGATCTGCTGCCAATATTTTATGAAGGTGAGAATGACAACCCTCTTGAACATGTTCTAGAATTTCATGCTTTGATGCAGCAACTTGACATCCAACATGAAGAAATACATATGAATTTGTTTGTGTACTCTCTTCAAGGATATGCTCATATTTGGTATCACTCTCTCTCGAGCTTTCTAGTGTTTCTTCACTCATAGAGTTTCATGAAGTTTTAAATATTCATTATCAAAAGTTTTATTCCTCTGAGTTAATTTGTCATAGCTATTGTGAGAAGTATAAAGACTATGTTCAAGATATAATTGATTCTTATAAAGGTTGTGAGAATGGATAAGACACCTTGAATGAGGAATCAACTCTTTCTCTTCCATCTTCATCTGCATCAGATGAAAACTTGGTTTGTTGTCTCAATAAGGAAAGTGCAGAAATTGAGTCTGTTATGGAAGTTGATACTTTTTGTAACCCTATCTCTAAAAAGCCTAGATATGAGCAACCTATTTTTGACTCATATGATGATAACCTGGACTGAATCTTGAAAGGAAACCTATGTTTAATAATGAAGAGCAGTATTTTCAATGTTCATGTTGGGTAGGAGATACCTCTTGGTATGTCATTCGAGACTCCACCTTTATTTGATCACTATGGAGACAATGATGAAGATGTTGAGGTGTTTCTTGTCTTGGAATAAAAAATCATTAGCAGGCAACCTTCTAATGAAAGTGAAATATTTTACTAAGAGAAACACGATAGAGAGAAAGAGCCATCCATTGAAATACATGAAGAGATTTCTTGCCATCAACTGGAATATGTTATTAGAGAAGATAAAAGTGAAGTGGATCAGCAACCTGCATCAACCATTCACTCACTTGTGCTTGACACATACATTAAACCATGAAGAGCAGGCTTTCTGTTACCAACCTAGTAAGTTTTGTCACCTATTTTATGACCCTGTAAGGGAGTACATGGAGTTGCATTTCCTCAATGTATTGAAACTTTCAATATCTATCTTACCTTCAACATTGGAAGGTAATTTGGAGAATGTAATTAGTTTACTGTCACAGTTTTGTTATCCCTTGTTGATCAGTGAAAAAGTAAATAAGTTTTCAATTAGGAAGTTACTTGAATGGATCTGGTGGAAATTTGTTTTCACCTAGTGTATTGTAAAATAGGTTAGTTTAGGATTGTACATAAATAGTCTCCTTCTAGAGAATTTGTGTTTGTTTTATTTTTAAGTTAAGTAGTGTACATGTCATCCTGTTGTCCCCAGTGAAATTCATTTTTGATCGACTCCTCAACCCAAAGGCTAAGGCATCGAAACTTCTTGTTCTTCGCATCTCACAGGGAGCATGCCATCCCCTATGGAGCCAAATGTTATCACATGAAGTTGTCTAGGGTCGTGGGTGACATCCATGAGTGAAGGAAAGAAGTTGGGTGCAGTTTGTAGTGGAGGATATCCCCTCTGCAGTTCATTTTAGCACCATCTCTCAGCGCCGTTTAATAGAGACTATAGTTGGCAGGTGGATAAATTTTAGTGGGGATGCTAGAATAGCAGGTGTGCCCAGATCGCAGATCGCTCCCAGATCAACGACCACTAGCCATTTCGGTGCCGCAAAGTACATGGGTGTTAAAATCCAAAAGAAGGTCGAAATGCAAACCATTGTATTGCAGGGAAGCTAAGTGGTGGAAGATGGTGCATTTCGGGCCCAAAATAGGTTTGGGTCCAAACCACTTTTAATGGCCCTGAAATCACATGTTCGTTCAAATACGTATCCAAGGACAACATATGGCTGCCCCCTAGTCAACAAGACATGTCCTGATCCTGAGGAGGATTCATTGAATGAATAAGGACTGACTTTTGCGGCCTGAATTCACATGCTTATTCAGTGCCCAATCCGTGAGTAGCACATGGCGACCTTCTAGGCATCAAATCCTCGTCTAGATCCCAAGTAAAGATCAGTTAATAAATTGAGGGAGTGGTGGTTGAAACCTCGACTCACCCCATAAATAGAAATCATGGAGGGTCTATCCATAGATACATGACTTTCAGCCTAAGGTACCACGATGGACGATTTCTTGTTGCAGGCCCATACTAATCTGAGGTTGCATCTGACAGAGGGATGCACATATGAAAATACTTGGATGGGATGGTCAGATCACATTCCTAGAAGTTGTCCACTGATATAAGTATAAATAGGTCAGTTAAGAATTTGTAAAATAGGGGTTCAGAGGCTGAAGATCCGAGAGATSTTTAGGATCAGGGCACTGTATTTTTAAGTTTGTAARCCTCGGGGGAATGAAGTGTAAAATATTATGTTATTGAAGATTCCTTTGAGTTTTTTTATCAAACTGTATTCTTAGTTTACATGTTGTTATGTTTTTCTTGTATAGATGTAGCATATTTGATCTATGGATTCCTAATGCAGTAGAGGATCTGTTGTCATCTTTCATCRTTTATCACTCAGAAACTTGTTGTTTTTCTTCTTGTCTGGATGTATCATCTTTGATATATGGATTATTGAGGCGATAGATGATCTATTTTCATCGTGCCCATCTTTCATCATTTATCACTTAGACACTTGTTTTTTTCCTTCTTGTCTAGATGTAGTGTCTTTGATCTATGGATTCCTAAGGTGGTAGAGGATTTGGTGTCATATTGCCCATATTTCATCGTTTATCACTCAAACACTTTTTGTTTTTCTTCTTGTCTGGATGTAGCATATTTGATCTATGGATTCCTGAGGAGGTAGAGGATATGTTGTCATGTTTCTCATCTTTCATCGTTTATCACTCAGACACTTGATGATTTCTTCTTGTTTGGATGTAGCATCTTTGATCTATGGATTCCTGAGGCGGTAGAGGATTTGTTTTCATCTTTCCCATGTTGCATTGTTTATCACTTAGACACATTTTGTCTTCCTTCTCCTCATCGCCACATAAATCCTTTGTCTGATAGCTAGTTTAAATTTCTTCATTAAGAACGATACTTATGACTCCATATCCCAACGGTCCATGAATGATCTACAATGACCTCTATTATCTTTTCCTTTCTTTGTAGTCTTGTCCTGACTCTCAATGTTAAACCCACTTGAAAAAAAAATAATGTTACCAGGCTTACCCCCATTTGTTGTCCGGGGGTGACTCTTGGAGTGATAACATGACCAATCCAAACAATATTATTGATTTCTCCTACCAATTGACTCTTGATTTAGAGGAAATTTCCCAACAAACAATTCACATTACTAATGTATATTCTCTCATTAGCTTTCCTAGTTTTGATTCAGTGGCCTTGGGGAATTTACTCTCCACCCTACAACCAAGGCCCTAAAATCCTAGACTTGTTAGATTTCTTTAAAAGAAAATTTTCTAACTCATTTTAGATTATGCACTTGTTCCTTTTATGTTTGTTGTTACTCAAAAGGGTAAATGGAAGTGAAACTTATGATGTGATCACTCTGACTCCAAAAATACTTCAAGATAAAATATGAATGGAATGCAATATTTAGTTTCGATGAACCCTATCTATAGAAATGAGCAAGAGGTTTCAAGCAAATAAACAAGTATAACATTCAATGCAAGAAACATGAACTACTCTTTGAATGCAAAAGGTGTTTGGTATATGAACTACTCTTTAAACTGTAAGCTAAAAAAATTTCCACCCACTAACTAGAATGCAAGAATTATTGTTTTTATTTAAATCCAATGAAATGATTTCAAATGCAATGTTTTCTACTTCCTTACTTTCAATGAAATATTTCAATGTCGAGGAAAAAATATTACGAAGAAAAAAATAAAAACAAAACATGCACTCAAGCAAGAAATGAAAGAATCCAAATGCCAAAATGCTTCTAACAAAAGTTCAAACAAGAACCCAAATATGTAAAAAGAGAAGGGAAATCACTTTTCAAAAACTTTGAAAAATGAGTAGCAATAATCAAATATAAATTCCAAGTTGAAGCCTATAAATGATTGAAGAAACAAAAAAAACTTCCCAGATTCAAATGGAATCAGGTGTTTGACTTAGTGGACTTCCCAATCGTGATTAGGGAAGGGAAGGAATAAAAAAGAATATAATTAAACTAGATCAAGTAAAAATCAATATTCAAAAGGATAGAAGAAACCAATGAAAGATTAATACAAGCTCCCCCTAATGTAGTCACAAATTTTGTGGTGTGGTAAAGTTCCCCCTACAAATAGGTGAAACCCCCCTTTACACCAAGACCCCTGTTTGATCCAAAGACAAAAGAAACAAAATGGACTCTAAATTCCCTTTACACCTACTTTAACAATCTAAGTAAGAGGAAATATATGGGGTACTTACCTACTTACATTGATTTTCCTCTATTCTCCAACCTTTGACCTTGTTGACAAAGCTCATAGGCAAAAGATAGGACCTGCAATGAAAAAAAGGACTCTCCTTTCTTCTACTCTATATTGTTAGACAAAAATATATCTATCTATGATGAATCTCAAAACAATAGACATGTATGAACCAATGACACAAAACATGAAGGAAATAGGCCAATTTATGTATTAATAGAAAGACACAGTGAAGCACTTACAATCCAACGTTGACATTGCAACATTTCCTCCAAGATCCCCTATCTAGCCCTCTCTTGAATGTCTCAAGATCAGAATTATGATGCTCTCATGTATTCTCCCCCCTTTTCACCTTGGAATTCCCTCATTATATAGGAGTTGGAGGCTTAACCATCATGAAGTATTTCGGGAAATGGTTGAGGATTTATCTCCATAAGTTGGGATTTATCTTATCTCATGGATATTGAGTTTACCTAAGATGGAGCCATGACATATGATTCGAATCCTTGACCTCCTGTTCTTGCAAATAACCTTTAGAATAAGGTGGGATAGCCATAACTCCCTCTAACCACTTCAATGCTCCCCCAACGTTGATCACGGGATGTTGAAAATTCTCCCTATACATGGGAAGGGTAGCGTTGACAAGATTTCAATGATCCTTATACCAGGGGAGCGTTGACCTTAAAAAATGGTCAAAATCTCAAGGTAAAATACATTGTTTTGACCTTTGCGTGATGAGTGTTTCTCCTCCACAATGAGTTGGGATTATGAAAAATGTTTTTCCATGGTTTCAAAGTTGCGACACTTAAAAAAGTGCACAAGACACTCAATAATATGCATACGTCTTTTGATAAAGTGCATGAGACACTTATTAAGGTGCATATGACACTTAAGTGTGACATTTGGTGGTACGGAATTTAGGTGTTTAACACATACATGGTACTGAAATAAGATTATTCTTCAACCTAGGAATAAACAAGATGTTCTTCAACTCAAGAGCATCACCTGTTGGCATCTGAAAGGAAATTGGGACAACTCTTCTTATAGGATAACTAGCATAATCACTAAGATCCACATTCATTCCTCCCTCTTGCTCCTAAATATTGTTGAATAAAGACTTATCATATATCATGTGTCTCAAAGATACACTATCCACATACCATCCAACACTAGACATAGTGTTAGAGGACAAGCAAGAGACCAAATCCATATTCATCTTAGAAAATCTACAATATTAAGAATATATTCCACCTATCATAGGAGAAAAAAAATTAGCATATACCAAAACAAATCAAATACCTATCATAGGTCCTTTAGAGTATCTCACCCACTAAAAATAAAACCATAATAGTTAGTAATCACATGCATCTACCACCTATAGGAGGAAACACCTAAAATATGTTATCCACCTATCACAAGACATCCTAGGAATCTCATTAGTTCAAAATAGATCCATAGAATCCATGAATGTAGTAGAGCCATTATCTCTGATTGTAAGAGAAACTCATCAAGACCTCTCACAAGTGCAAGTGCTCATATCATGTTACCTAGGGTATCATATGCAACAACCTCAAACAAGGTCAATCACCTATCTGAGGTAATATTTAGCCAAAATACAATCTCTCTCTTACTCTAAAGTGACATCAACCAGGACAAGCTTTGATCCCATGTACAAATTCCTACACTCTTTGAATTTTAATGCAAAACATAAATTACACCACTTTGACTATAGGTTTCTTAGATCATAACCCTGTGAATTTTCAACCTTAGGGTTGTTATGAAATAGAGTATAAAACAACAATGGAAAGATTACAACATTTCACTTTATAACAACCTAATATTCTAGGAAATTTGATGAGAAAATATACCAAATAATCTAGATAATGTTCTACCCTCTAGGGAAACTTATCCCACATAAACCAAATTTGAAAATTCACTTTTACAATAGTAAAATAGTAGGTATACAAGTAGAAAAACAACCCTTAGATTATTCAATGATGATTTTAAATCAATTACGAATTTTCTTTGTCCTTTTATAAAATGGTCAAGATATATATAATTGTAACTAAAAACACATGAACATATATTGTTGAAAACCAAATATGGAAAATGCACAAGTTTTGGACAACTAGAAAATTTATTAATGTTGGCAATTTGGTTGTCATTGATGTCAACCTTGATAAATAGGTGAAGTATCATTGATTGATTGGTTTGAGAAGCATTGTCAATATTGGGCATATTGTTATGAAGGTGACTTGAATCTCAAGCATTGTCAATATTGGACATAATGTTATGAAGGTGAATTGAATGTCAAACATTGTCAATATTGGACATAATGTTATGAAGGTGACTTGAATGTCAAGCATTGTCAATATTGGACATAATGTTATGAAGGTGACTTGAATATCAGTAGAAAGATAATATTGACTAATATATTATATGATCTTGATACACTCATCCTATATTGTATAAGGTTGAGATTGTGTCATTAACATACATGCTCAAAAGAAGGAATTGTTTAGATAAAAGGGGAAAATAGAAAATCCAATATGCATCCATACAAATCACAAATAAAGGAGTTAATAAGACATGGTTCCTTAAAAGTGATTCAAAAAATCTCAATTGAATAAGAGTCCAGATATGAGACATAATGTCAATGGTGTATGTTTGGTGAGGAAGCAGTAACACCATCAAGTCACAAGTTGACTATATGGAAGTTGATCGATTACAAGACGAGTCAAAGACAAGTCGACCAACTACAAGCCTACAGATTAATGGAAGTTGGAGAAGATTGTTTGTTTGTATTCAATTAAAAAAAAATACGGTCGAATATCTAGAAGTCGATAGACTGTAAGAGGAGTCAAATATAAGTCGACTAACTCCAAGCCTGCATATTGACAAAAGTTGGACAAGACAATTCGATTGATTTCAAGATGAGTCAAAGAAGTGTCAACCAAATAAATGTTAAAGTCGAAGGACAATTGAGTCAGGAAATAAAAGTCAGCCAAAGAAAGTAAAGACGACCAAAGTTGAATTTCTCAAGTCGGTTTTCTTCCAAGTCGAGTCGGTTCTGTCAATGTTTCATCGAAAACTACACAGGAAATCTAGCTAAAGAAAGTACAAACAAATCTTATCAAGAAAGGAAGAGAGATTCAATATGGAAAATTGAGAAAATATATTCACACTACTCCAATGAGTTGATAATTGATACATAAATGATGATCAATATGATCCAATGAATGAGTGGAATACACTCACATATAGGGAAGAACATTTCATAATAGAAGAATGCATGCATGCATAATAGAATAATAGTGATGATCTAAAATAGAAAGTCTAAAATAAAACTAGTCAATTAACTCCCACATAACTAGTGTGTCAAAAATAGAAATTTCTCCAGCACCCGCCCTGGACATCTCTATGGAGTAAAAAATAAGTTCTGACAACTAGGCCATATTAGGTACTCATGTACAATTAAACTAATGAACACTGAATAAAAATGAGGAAAGAAGGAAAACCACATGGGAACAANCCCCCCTCAAAATATAATGCATCAAAAGAAGAAAAGGTAGTTGCTAGGCAATTGTGTTCTCACTCCAAGACGATCCCGCAAAGCCTGAAACTTATGCTCACTAAAATTCTTCATGAAGATGTAGAAATATTTACTTATCTGTTGAAGTCCTTTGGAAACTTGGTTGGCCTTGTACCTCTTGATCTTTTGGACCCATATGCACCTGAAAAAATTTCTTTCAGGTGGAAGTGGAACCAGATCCCAAGTCTAACTCTTTAGGAGTGATTCATACTTCTTCTGCATGGCTTTTCTCCATAATGGGTTTCCCACAACCTTATTGTAGGTCTATTGATCAATAGATTGAACCAAATAGCAATGCATGGGTATTGCAGGTTCATAAGATGAAAGTACATGTGGGGATCCTCATGTGGAGATAGAGTCCTCCTCAAATCTAATGGATTCCCTGCAAGGATACCAGCTTCCTGAAGTGTGAACTATTCCTTCTTAGGCATCTACTGAAGCTTCAGTGTTGGCTTCTTATCTGGATGTACTACCTTCTTATATCCATTTACATAATATGAGTGTATGGAATCATCTATGATATCTAAAACTAATGGAAGCACAACAATATCTACATGTTGCATTGGAGGTGTATGAAGTGTACTCTCCTTCTGTGTAGGTAGTAAAGATAAGTCACCATCAACAAACTTGGTGAATTTATACAACATTGACTTATGATCCACCTCACCAATTGCAATGATGGAATTATCTTGCATGTTAAGTACAGAAACTGAATCTGATGTAAATTCAACCTTTTTACTTTTCTGAGTGATATGATAAACTTAGAGAAGATTCATAGAAATATTTGGAACATGTAAGACATTCTCAAAACTACCATTATGGAGTTCCACTCTTCCCTCTCCTGCTACTACTATTAGAGTATAATCCCCCATGAGAATAGAGGGTCTTCAGCATGGAATCAAAGAAGTAAAAACTTCCCTTTTCACTTCCATATGATGTGATGTGCCAGAATCTATAATCTATGAATTAGATGAGGAATTAATTGCAACAAGAGCATGATGACTACCTTTCTTAGGAGAAAGATATTCTTCCTTCTACTTCTTGACTCCCTCTGGAATGAAGTTTCCAAGGTTGTTCTGCTGAAGTGTATGAGCTATAAGATCGATTTTTTTCTTCATGCATGTGGACTATTCATGATTCAGTTTATTGCATTAAGTACTTTTATTTCCCTTCTTCTTCTTCTTGGAAATTGAAGATTCTTTGGAACCTGAAGAATCATTGAAGGGTTTGGAATATCCCTCCTTCTCATTCTATTTGTCCTTCACGTTTTATTTGGATGATTGTTTTCCATCATGCATGGTGAGTGCATGTTCTTTGGGATCCCTTATTAGGCCCATCTATATGAGTTTTACCTTCTCATGTGTGAGAGAATAAATGAATTGATCCATGGTGGGAATCTTCCAATTTGTTCCCATGATATATCTACCATAATGGAAAGTGGAAACATAGACAACATATTCTGGTCCTAACTTGGCCAAGATTCTTAGAATAAGTTGGTCCACTTGTTTAGAATTATCAATAGCACAAGATACTAATCTCAATATCTAATATTTAAACTTAGTAAATAAATATTGTATATTATTAGAACTATTAGGATACAAAGTATTCAACTCTACCTCAATCATATGACCTCTCATCTCATTCTTCTTTCCAAACAGACTTTCCAAGGTGGTTCATATTTCATTTGGAGTCTTGCATGCAGTAAAATGAAACCAAAAATCAGATGAAATTAGTTCAGGAAGAAGTCATGTGGCATCATCCTTTCGGTTTTCCCATCTGGTCTTCTCAATTTCTGATGTAGGTTTTGTTTATGTCCCCATCATCAAGTTGTATAGTCATTTCCTTATGAGTTGGAATTCTTCATTGGGATTCCAAAATAAAAAATTGTATGGTGTGAGGATTACAACCAGGTTTGACTATAGAATAGGTTTTGTATCCATCTCTCCCACAGTTTCTCAAAATCCTAAAAAAAAACTGAGAAATTACTGCAGAAAGGGCACTTTAAGTGGAAAAATTGTATCAATTTCAGGAGGAAATCTTCCAGCTTATTTTCTAAACAAATGGTTGAAAACGCACTTGTATAATGGGTCGATTTAATTCTCATCAGAGTTATTTTCTCAATAATTTAATATTTTGGGTGGTATAATTGCAACAAGAAAGGTATTTTTAGAGGCAGTTGCACCTTGCCTTAAGAGACAAAGCGACCATTCTTTAGTTATTCGACCTTTTCAATTGTATTGGGAGCGACCTGCTCACCCTTTTATAGTGTCTAGGGTATGACCAACCCAAAATTTGAAAAATTCATAAGTTTGGGTGCGATGGTTGCTCCTTTCAACATGGAGTGGATGTGACCATGTATGTTACACTAATTTTCTCACCAAAACTATGATTTTCTTATTCTCTGGCTTGTCTAGATTTCTCCAAGTAGCATAGATATGATACCATGTCAATGTTTCATCGAAACCTTCAAACGAGATCTATCTAAATAAAGTACAAACAAATCTTATCAAGAAAGGAAGAGAGATTCAATATGGAAAAATGAGAAAATATATTCACACTACTCCAATGAGATGATGATTAATACAATATGATCCAATGAGTGAGTGGAATACACTCATATGTAGGGAAGAACATTCCATAATATCATAATTCATGCATGCATAATAACACAATAGTGATAATCTAAAATAGAAAGTATAAAATAGAACTAGTCAGTTAACTCACATAGAACTAGTAAGTTGAAAATATTAATTTCTCCAAGAGGTCCAAGAACGAAGTAACCTAAAGTTCTAAGTCAAAGAAAACTTAAATACAAGTTGGGTCAAGCCTGAAGCAAGATGGTTTGACTAGAATTGAAATACTGAAGTCAAAATTTCTCCTAGTTGTGTCGACCAAAAAGATGTTTGTCGGTCGAATGAGGAAGCAAATACAAAAAAGGGTGAGACCAAGTCAAATATTTAGTGACTATAAGTTGAGAGGGAACCAATTTTAATATAACTGTTGTGTTTGTTTTGGGACTTGGGTGAGAAAAACAACAACACTTGCATGTCTACATGAGCCTGCTTGTAAGGTCTCTTCCAACAGAGCCTTATAAAACATAAATTTAGATAGAGAAATTCCAATTAATAAGTTTAAACAATAAATTATAATATTTTATAGTCCATAATAGTCATAAATAATCATAAACAGACTACACAATGTATTACACATTTTCATACATAAATTCATATCATAACTTTCATCCTTAACAAAATTAATACTAGAAAAATACCTCTTGAAGGAGGAGTATGTCCTTTGCTTTCCTGTTGTTGCAGACTGCTTGGACCTACCCAAAACTGAACCTTTTTCTCCCAGCTAGCTAGGATCAGAGCCTATCCGGTCCCTAGCTCCAGGATTCCGTAAGGATTCCTAGCCCCCGAGCCCAAAACTCCTAGCAACAAGTGCCCCCTTGTAACAGTCCTTCCACAAGCTTCTCTAGCCAAAACCCGTAATATAGTCTTCCAATCTCCAAAAAACAATATCCCTTCAAAAATGCACCAATACAGTCTCCTAATTTGAAAATAATGCTCCCTCCAAAAGTCCCCCTCCTCCCGAGTGTTTCCCCCCCTCATAAATTCCTTCCCCATTCACCACCTCTTCCTTTCATTAAGACTCACCCACCTTATCTCTCCATTCAATGCCAACCACCTTATCCCTCCATTCAATTCCAACCACCTTATCCCCTTCTCCTTAATGGTTCCATCCTTCGATATGTTAAGTTTTCTTTTAATAAATTAAAATTTATTAAACTTAAATTCATTACCCAAATATTTAATGAGTTAATTAATTAATATACATTAAACAATTAATAAATTCAGGACAATTAATTAATTAAACTTAATATACTTTAAACAATTATTTAACTATGACAATTAATTATTTAACTATGGTTGTTACATACACCCACCCTTCAGGAAACTTCGTCCCGAAGTCAAAGTATTTTAAGATACAAGGGAAAGACACAGGGTTCACACATTCATATCCAATAACCAACATTATCAGTAGGTAAGCTAAGAAAACTCATACATACTAGTGTACATGTGGAAGAAATGCATGTGTATCTAGTACATACAAGTCTCGTGCATGTACTAATAACAATAACTATCATCTTTGTATGCATCCAATCTATTCAACAAGACTATTCATTTTATAAAAGACAATAAACCAATCAAATGTTTGTGAAATCCTTTAATTACAATTATCTAGCTCAAAAATGTTATTTAGACAATTGTAGTTTAGTTAAGTAATTATGAATATTCATATATATACTTTTCTTTTCAGAAGGAAAAACAATAAATTCCACCATAATA
>JZKD02S1884765.1:226808-237585 GCA_000966675.3 Picea glauca
ATCTCATAATATCCCATAATTCAATTAACATTACCCATTCATAGAATTATCATTTACATAATAGATTGCATCATATCCAACATCAGTCAAATAACATTTAAACCTTCATAGGATTTTCATTCACATAGTATATCGTATCATATCCATCACCATCAATAACATTTAAACATTCATAGAATTTACATTCACATAGTAGATCACATCATATCCATCATCATCAGTAACATTTAAACATTCATAAAATTTACATTCTCACAATATATCGCATCATATCCATCATCATCAATAACATTTAAACATTCATATAGGTTCATACATCCTAAAAGTTCAAGTGAATCATTTAATAGTTTACTGTGAATAGAAAATAAAGGTGTTTAGGCCTCAGGTAATCCTAGTTGTCTAAGTCAAAAGGTGGCGTTACATACTCCCAACCTTCGAGAAACATATTCTCAAGGTGGTCAAAAAAGTGAGGGATAATCTCGTCGTAACATCTCGGCATCCTCCCAAGTAGTAGATCCTGGACTAAACTTGTCCCACTGGACCTTAACTTAGTCTACCAGATGGTTCCTAAGCTGTTAGACTCTACGGTCCAATATGCGTAACGGTTCTACTGTGAGGGTTCCCATGTCCGATACCTGCAATTCGTTCCAATTTAGTTTATGTGATTCATCAGTAACATAATGACGTAGAACAGATACATGAAAAATGTTAAGTTTTATGCAAGTGGGGTGGCAGTACAAGACGATAGGTGACGAGTCCAATTTTCTCTTGGATTTTGAACGGTTCTATAAATTGAGGCGACAAGTTTGTTCCCTTCCCGAACTGAATGGTACTCTTATTAGGCCTGATACGAATGAAAACCTGATCTCCCACTTTATAACTTCGATCAGTCCTGTGTGCATCTGCATAACTTTTATGTCTATCCAGAGCTTCCTTTAGTCTCTGCCTAATCTGAATCACTTGTTCCTCCATCTCTTGAATCAATTCTGGCCCAACTGTTACTCAGTATTCTAACCTCTCCTAACTCAATGGTGTTCTGCATGGCCTTCCATACAGAGCTTCGTAGGGTGGCATTCTGATGGAGCTATGGAAACTGTTATTATAGGAAAAATCTACCAAAGGTAGGTACTTCTCCCAATGGGTTTGATTATCCATGACATACATCCTAAGCATGTCTTCCATGACTTGATTTACTCTCTCATTTTTCCCATCTGCTTCAGGATGATAAGTTGTGCTTAAGTTCAACTGAGTCCCCAATGCCGACTGCAAACTTGTCCAAAACCTAGAAGTGAATCTGGAGTCCCTATCTGAAATGATCTTCTTAGGTATCTCGTTCAAATGGATGACCTCGCTTACAAACACGCGTGCCACATCAGTGACATCATAAGTGTCTCTAACTAGAATAAAATGAGCACTCTTGGTTAACTTATCAACTATCACAAGAATGGCATTGTGTCTATGAGATGTGAGTGGCAACCCCACAACAAAATCCATAGAAATGACTTCTCACTTGGTCATATGAACAACATGTGGTTGTAGGAGACCTGTCAGGTGATGATGGTCGGCCTTCACTTGTTGACACTCAAGGCATTTGGCGACAAAATGGACTACATCATGCTTCATGCCTACCCAGGAGAAAAGCTTCCTCATGTCTACGTACATTTTCTTCAAACCCATATGCACACAATAAAGTGCACTATGGGCTTCCTTTAGTATGATGCTTCGAATATTCCCACTTTCGGGGATGTACATCCTTCCTCGATATCTCAATAGTCAGTCTACTTCCATACTATATCCTTCATACTTTGGATCTAATTGACTCCCACTTTGGAGGTTTGAAGTAACCTTTAAATACCAAATGTCTCCCTGGAGTTGCATCAACACACGTTCCCTCATATTTGTAAATGTGTTGAACCTGCACAAAATAGATCTAGCTAGAAAATACTACACATTTGCAGAGAGAAATTAAGAAAGAAGAAGCAAGATAGAAAGAATGGAAGAATTCTCATTAACCATATTCCACACTCAAGAGTGAATAATTTACAATAGATATAGGATACATGAGTAACTAATGAGCCATAGTGGTGGTCTAGATTGATCTAGACACACACCAATAGTTACAAGAGTAAATTGCCACCTAGTCTAGTCTCTCAGGCAGTTACAGTAGTGAACTGCCACCTAGCTAAGTTAACTAGTCAACTAGTCTTCAGTTAACTGACTAAACAAAGAGTAGTGAGTTGGTGATGATTCCAATTTTTCACGGTGACAAAACCAATGCAACAACTAAACTCAACTCAACTAGTCAAACTGAAGTGTCAACTGAAAGAGAATATTCTCCAGGTGGAATATTCTCCCATAAAATGTAGGAGACTGGATAATGACTAATTATCACTAATAAACAAGGAATAACCTTAGGAAAAATAAATCCTAGGTGTGTGTGAAGTAACTCCAACACCCCCCTTGAACATCACTGTGGTGAAAATAAAGAATGGGTCCCGGCTACGAGGCCATGTCAGATACCCAAATACAAAAGATACACTGAACTAAAAGAGGAAAGAGGTAAAACGTCATGGAAGCAAACCCCCCCCTCAAATTACAATGCATAAAATAAAAAATGAGAAGGAACAAAAGGCAATTGCTAAGCAACCATGTCCTTCACTCCAAGAAGACCTCTCAACTGTGCAAGTTTGTGCTTTTTGAAGATTTTGTTGAAGATGTAGATGTTTGCAAGGATCTGATGAAGTATATGCATCATTGATATTTCCACACAAATCCACTTTATCTTCTTGTAATGAATAATATCCAAATAACTTTTGGATGAAACTTTGAAAACCGTACGGCCGTTTCCGGAAAAACGCTGAAATTTTGTTGATTATGAAACAATCATAACTTCAGTTCCCAGACTCCGTTTTGGACGATTTTTTTTTTGAAATTGGATGTTTTCCCGAGAGGAATTCAAATATCCAATTTGTTCCTGCAAATAGTTCTCATAAAATATCATAATTTAGTCTGATGTGCGTGGATCCATTTTTGTCTCCTGAGATGCATGCATTATGCATGGAAAAGTATCTGGATGTGACTCCTGAGATGCATGCCATATATATTCCACATGAATTTCATAAAAAAAATATGAAATGGAGTAGACATCATCTTCAATTAATGGAATACAATTTTTTGTAGATACTTTTGTAGAAGACTCTTCAAACTGAGATGATTTATCTTCCTGTGGTTTTTCTACATTCTCTATCTTGTCAACATTTTGCATGCATTCTTCCTTATTCCCAAATAAAACCTCCAATATGATCCATAATTCATTTAGAGTGAATTCTTGTGAGTCGTCATATACTTGATGGAGAATTTCGGAAGAAACAAAATATAGGATACATCCTATGGCCATATCTTGTCTATTGAGAAAGTCATTTTTCTCATCGACAGAATCATGCTCTACTTCCATTGCCATAGTTATTTGGTACAAGCCTCTGCATTTGAGCATATGCAGAATTTTTGGCTTCCATTCCAAATAGTTATGAGGCGTGAGAAGTATTTCTGATGAATAATCCATCTTTTTGTTGTCTTCAATATTTTGTACGTGCAAAAAATGATTTGGTGTAGATTTTGCTTAGCAGTCCATCGGCTCTGATACCATGTAAATGTGTTGAACCTGCGCATAATAGATCTAGCTATAAAATACTACACACATTTGTAGAGAGAAATTAAGAAAGAATAAGCAAGATAGAAAGAATGGAAGAATTCTCATTAATCGTATTCCACACTCAAGAGTGAATAATTTAGAATAGATATAGGATACATGAGTAACTAATAAGCCATAGTAGTGGTCTAGATTGATCTGGACACACACCAGCAATTACAAGAGTAAACTATCACCTAGTCTAGTCTCTCAGGAAGTTACAGGAGTGAACTGCGACCTAGCTGAGTTAACTAGTCAACTAGTCTTCAGTTAACTGACTAAACAAAGAATAGTGAGTTGGTGATGATCCCATTGTTGCAAGTTGACAAAACCAATGCAACATATAAACTCAACTCAACTAGTCAAACTGAATTGTAAACAAAAAGAGAATATTCTCCAGGTGGAATATTCTCCCCTAAAATATAGGAGACTGGATAATGACTAATTATGACTAATAAACAAGGAATAACCTTAGGAAAAATAAATCCTAGGTGTGTGTGAAGTAACTCCAACAAGATTGACTTTTAAGGGTACCAAGGAGAAGACACGTGGCCTCCTAATCAAGGCATCCGCGACCACATTCTCTTTTCCCTCGATATATGAAATACCAAAATCGTACTCACTCATGAACTCACTCCATTTCCTTTGCCTGACATTCAGATCCCTGTGAGTGCAAAGGTGTTTTAGGCTTTGATGGTCTGTTTTGAGCTCAACGTTTTGCCCCACTAGATAGTGCCTCCAAAGTTTCAAAGCTAGCATTACAGCTGCCAACTCTAAATCATGAGCAGCGTAAATCTCCTCATGTTTCTTCAACTTCCTTGATGCATAAGCTATCACTCCTCCATCCTGCATTAGCACAGACCCCAACCCTTGCTTCAAGGCATCTGTGCAGACTATGAAGTCCTTTTCCACATCCGACACTCGTAGAATTGATGCACTAGTTAGTAACCTCTTAAGCTCGATGAATGCACTATCACATTCTTTTGTCCATTCATACCTGACCCCCTTGTGCTACAAAGTGGTGATATTTTGCACTATTTTAGAGAGCCCTTCCATAAATATCAGATAATAACCCGCTAGCCCCATGAAGCTTCTTACCTCATGAGCATTTTTTGGCACTGGCCATTCCATAATGGCCTTTACCTTTTATGGGTCCACAAAGATTCCTTCACCAGAAATGATATGACCTAAATAGTGGATTTCTTTCTGGAAGAAGGAACACTTCGACAACTTCCCATACAATGTTTTATCTCTAAGGTAGGACAACACCACTCGCAAGTGTTCCTCATGTTCTCTTTCATTCTTGGAATAGATGAGGATGTCATATAGAAAGATTTGTACAAAGTGGTCTAGGTATTTCTAGAATACACCATTCATGAGGCTCATGAATACTGTTGGCACATTGGTCAATCTGAAAGGTACTACAACGAACTCGTAATGCCCAAACGAGTTCGAAAGGAGGTTTTAGGAGTATCGTCTTCCTTAATCCTTAACTGGTGATACCCTGATCGCAAATCAATCTTTGAGAATATCGTAGCTCCTTTCATCTGATCGAAGAGATCATCTATCTGTGGCATTGGGTACCTATTTTTCACTGTAGCATGGTTCAAGTCCATGTAATCTATACATAGTCATAAGGAACCATCCTTCTTCTTTACAAAAATTATTGGTGCACTCCAAGGTGAGACACTGGGTCTTATTAGTCCTAAGTTGAGTAGCTCCTTCAACTGCATCTGCAAATCACAATTTTTTGGCACTGTCATCCTATACGAAGTCTTGGAAATTGGTTTTGCACCAGGTTTTAGCTCAATAGTAAACTCAAGCTCCCTCTCAGGAGGTAACCTGGGTAACTCGTTCAGAAAAACATCTTTAAATTCTGACAATACTGGGTACTGATCTAAGGAGGGTCCTTTCCTTTTACTCACTTCTTTGACTACATAAAGTCGACACCCTTGCCTCAAGCACCGCTTAACCTGCATAGTTGAGATAAAGTGTAGAGACACATTTCTCTATACACCCTGGATCTCTACTAGCCTTCCTTCGTCGTCAACACAATGCACCCTTTTTATGAAACAATCTACCATAACTCAATGGGCTTCTAACCAATCCATTCTAATGATTAGGTCATACACCCCTAGAGTAGTGACATATACCTTCAACCTGGTAGTACACACTCCCAGGTCTACTAAACAATTATCAACGCTAGGTCCTACCGCTTGTTTTTCCCCCGAAGCCATCTCGACTTGTTTAAAGTGATCATGCTCGTAGGCTGCCAACCCACTCTTTTCTAATGCAGATGGTGAAATGAAACTATCTATAACACCAAAATAAAATAAATTTTAACATTGATATGATTTAGCATACCTGACAATTCCACCACCATGGATTGATGTTATGCTTGGCGATTAGTAACTGCCACATAAATCTGGTGGCTACCACTTTCTCTTCCCATTGAGGCCTTTCCTTCTCTATGCACAAATCCTGATTGTAACTCTAGGCAGTCACGCTGGTAATGGGGTCCTCCACATCCCCAACATGTAACTCGAGATTGAACTTGCGTACTGCTCTGTGACGGTCTATGAAATGAGTTCCTTCCCCTGGAATCCCTGCCCCTACTAGCTACTCCCTGAGATGGTTGTGGACCTGCCTGTGTCATTGGTGATGAATGAGATGTTTCACTTGCAGCCATTGAAATCCCTATGGCGACTATCCTTGGTGAGAATCTATTACCATATGGAGGTGGCCTTGAGCCCCCTCCCCTGAGAAATGTCCTAGGGGCCTTCCCCAAAAATCCAGGATGATGCAGAAAGGTTGATCTCATACCTCCATTTAAGTTCATGTGTTCCTCAACATAACATGCATTTTCAACTGCTTCCGCTACTAAAGACGGTTTCCACATCCGCACCATGGCCCTTATCTTAGGGTTTAACCCATAGAAAAAGCGTTCTGCCTCTCATTGATCATTATCTATGTATGAAACATATTTGACCAATTCCATAAACCTGATCTCATATTCTTCTACGGTCCTGTTTCCCTGTACTAGAGCATGAAATATTCACACTTGTTGTTCCTCGTAGTAAGCTGGTAGATATTTCCTTCAGAACCTTTCCTCAAAAAGTTCCCAAGAGACGGTGTCCGGAGTAAGGTGCATTTGCCTCTCCAGGTTTCCCCACCAGTTTAGGGCATTGTCTCTCAATTGAAAAATCGTTATCTTCGCCTTTGAAGTGGATGCATAGTCCCTTAAGGTGAAACACCTTGTCATGCCTTCCAACCATGCCTCTGCACGTTCACTGGCACGACCCCCAACAAACTCTGGAAGTTTGATCTTCTGCAGTTCTCTAGTGATGTCTTCGGGTGGAGGCCCTCCCCCTGAATCCATCCATGCTTCAGGATTACCCATTCCAGATGGTGGGGGTTCCACTTCGATCCCTGTTGGATGATGCCTCTTTAAAGTCTCATTTATGGCCTCTAAAGAGCGCATAATGAGAGCTAATTCAGGTAATGGTGGTGGCAACACTGGCCGTCTCTGCATCGATGCCCCTCTGCCTTGATTTCCTCTCGTCCTAACCATCCTGTACTTGAATTTTCATCAACCAAAGTTTGTCAAGGTGAGTCTAGGACATTTCACATTTGCGTAACTTAAACTAGAAAATAGGGTTAGGCGTAAGTTTTTTTAACTTGTTTGTAAATAGACGTTACTCTCTTTAGGGGGAGTGGCTAGGTTAGGGTTAAAGCATCTAAGCTTGATGTCCTTGCCTAAGAAAACTATTGGCTCTCTCGCCTGGTAGTTACATTAGCACTGTACCACACTCGTCTATTCCTCTAACTTACCTTTCCAGTGAGCACGAAGCCCCCTCCCTCTTTTCCTGGTCTAAGTCCTTAAAGTTTTCACTTAAACAATTTAATTAGTCACTTTAACTAGTTTTAAATTAGTCATGAATTATAAAATTAAATATAATTTAAACATTAATTACTAATGATTAATTAGTGATTCTATTCTAATGATTAATTACTTTTAATTAATCATATTAATTATACTAATAAAACATACTCAATTATCTTGATTAATCATAATTACTTCAATTTTATTTTAAAATATATAATATTTAATTTAATGTTTTCTTAAAACATAAAATATTTAATTTAATATTTAAAACATATAATATTCTTAAATAATTAAAGTTTAAACTAAATATAAGCAATTAAAATTTAAAATTTAATTATATAAGAATATTTAATAAAATAAAAATAAATAAATAATATATGTAAAAATAAATTACGATAATCAAATACAACAAAATAATAAAAACAAATAATAAATAAAGAAAAAATATAAAAAAAATAATAAAAAATAATATAAATTGAAATAATAAAAACAAACTAAAATAAAATAAAGAGTGGGCACACATGAAGCCCATGTGCCCCGCCCCCGTTTCATCCTACTCTCCTTAACCTAACCCTACACCCCACTTTCATTCTCATGGATGGCGCAGTGGTAAGTTGTTCCAAAGTGGCTGTCAGAGGTCTCACCTTGATGGCTTTGGCCCTAGCCTACGAGCTTGGTTGTTGCAGGCTCTTCCCTGTGGCTTTGGCCCTGCAGGTATGCGATGGAGCTGCTGCTTGAATGCAGAGGTAGAGGTGTTCTAAGGTGCAGTCAATGGACACGTAGTGCAAGGTTTTGTGAGCTCCTTCCTGTAGCTTGGCACTTGAAAGCTAGACTCTGACTTGTGTTATGTGTTTTGCTAACCTGTGATGGTATGTGCAGGTAACTATCCTTGGAGGCTTGGCACTGGCGCTTAGTGTTGGTTTATATTTTATTGATGCTTAGCTCATAGTTGAGGTTATGAGGTCCATGAGTGTTGATTTGGCGTTGGGAAAGGGGGTGGCTCGTGGAGCATCATACCCACTGTCCTCGTGGCTCCTTCCTATGGCTTGGTGCTATTCTAAGCTGTAGGTGCTATTCCAATCATATCTGCCTTGTTTTATATACCAAAGGTGGGAAGGGACCGACGGTGTAACATGGTATTCCATGCGTCAAGGGTTTGAGTCTTGGGAGTGGTTGTGCTCCTATTTCTCGAACATCTAAACCCTAAACCGACAGTTATCTTTATCGAAGCTTATGAGAGAGAGCCACACTCATCCAGGCTTCTCTGAAATGAGGTAATGCGGTGTAGTTTTTGGATCGTTGGCTTAATGCGTTGAGCATTGTTTGCGCCTCGTGTGGGAACCTCCCGCTTTTGTTTTCTTACTTCCATCTCTCCATGTCTCCACTCGTCTGCGTGTGGAGGTAGATCAAATTAGCACAGGGAGAGGTTTTGAAGGTGGCTGAGGGTTTCTTGGATCGACAGCTCAGGTATCATTCCACCTCATATGTGAGGCCCCTTGTTCTATCCCTCGCCATTTTTTTAAAGACAGACTAAAAAAATGTAGTCGGTTATGACCGGTCTCTCCCACTATGCATGACCCTGGTTGATCCATGCTGCTAATTTCATGGTTGCCAACCATTCACCATAAGATATATGTTTTTATTCTATTTATTTATTTATTATTATTTTTTTTTGTTTTAAAGGTTTCAGTATAGGATTCAATTTGTGCATTTAGTGAGTTTTTGATAGATATAGAGGGTTTGGTCTCTTTGCCACCCTCCTCTGAGCAAGCACCATGGCTATGGTGGAAAGAGTGGCAGAACCAAGTGCCACCACCCTCCATAATTCAAAACACAAATTATAAATTTATTTTCTATAAAAAAAATTATCTCATGGGCTTGGGTAAGTTAAGCATACCATACGATTTGGAAATTGGTGATTTCCTTGATCAAATGACAGGTTTAGTATAGTAGGCCCTTTGTTTATTGTATAAGGAAAGCAAAAAAAAAAAAACAATGTAACATTTCAAGAAGGTTAGCATGTAAAATAATTTATTTATTTTATTGTATATACCAGTTATTTTTATATACAATATGATTGATTTATATATATCTTAAATTATATCTATAATGCAACAAAACATATTTCTTCTATATATATAATTAGAATCTTTTTCTTGTCTTTGTCATTTGCAGGTTAGGTAGAAGATGAATGGAACAAGGGATGTGTGGGGTCTTGTTTCCCTGCTACACTCACTCTTTTATTTAGGGTTTCTAGGTAGCTCTCTTCGTGGGGTTTCTAGGTAGTTCTCTTCGTGGGGTTTCTGTATCATTTCTGGGCTATCTTTGATTGTTGAAGGGTTGTAAATATAGGGTTTTAGTGGTCATTTTTGGTTTATTTTGGGTTAAGTCAGGGTGATTTATGGTTTGATGTAAACGATTTTTAATAAGCTCTATAGGTTAAGAGTTGTTTTAGGGGACAATATCCATAACTTCCAATCATGTGGGTGGTTAAGCCCTAGGTTTCAGTTTTGAAACCGAGATCTGATACCATGTGTAAGGTCTCTTCCAATAGAGCCTTATAAAACATAAATTTAGATAGAGAAATGCCAATTAATCAGTTTAAACAGTAAATTCTAACATTTTACAGTCCATAATAGTCATAAATAATCATAAACAGACTACACAACGTATTACACATTTTCATACATAAATTCATATCATAACTTTCATCCTTAACAAAATTAATACTAGAAAAATACCTCTTGAAGGAGGAGTATGTCCTTTGCTTTCCTGTTGTTGCAGACTTCTTGGAACTGCCCAAAACTGAACCTTTTCCTCCCAGCTAGCTAGGAACAGAGTCTCTCCAGCTCCCTAGCTCCAGGATTCCCTAAGGATTCCTGGCCCCCGAGCCCAAAATTCCCAGAAACAGGTGCCCCCTTATAACAGTCCTTCCACAAGCTTCTCCAGCCAAAACCCATAATACAGTCTTCCAATCTCCAAAAAATAATATCCCTTCAAAAATGCCCCAATACAGTCTCCTAATCTGAAAATAATGCTCCCTCCAAAATTCCCCCACCTCCCGAGTGTTTTCCCCCCCTCATAACCTCCTTCCCCATTCACCGCCTCTTCCTTTCATTAAGACTCACCCACCTTATCTCTCCATTCAATGCCAACCACCTTATCCCTCCATTCAATGCCAACCACCTTATCCCCTTCTCCTT
>JZKD02S1884765.1:276040-294664 GCA_000966675.3 Picea glauca
AGAGGTTCCTCCAAGTAATGTGCCCAAAATGACCTCTTCAGTGAATTCCATTGACTTATAACTCAAAATAGTCAAAATCATGGAAATCGTCGGAATGCAACGAAACCAAAGCCAATCTATGTGGAATGGCTCATAATGATGGAATATGATCATCAATGCAAGATGGACCCCACAATGCCTCTCAAATACCCCTGTACTTGCTCTAGCATCCATCTGGCTACTCTGGTCATCATAAATCTCTGCCCTGTGATGATGTCCCAAAGTGGGGACATTACAGACAGTGAAACATGGAGAGTTATATTCATGGCAGTAGAAGACTCTGATAAAGAAGACTCCAAAGAAGAATATGAAGAAGCATATGAAGAATAAATTGAAGAGGTAGAAGTTGAATTCCGAGAAGAATTAATGAGTGCCATAGAAGTTATCAGAAGAGAAAAGAAGAAAAACAAGAAACTACAAGCATAACTAGATAAGAAAAAATACACTCAAGAACTAGAATAAATGATCACAAAATTGAAGGTTCAAATAGAAGAAGATAAAATAATTGAAGAAGCACTCAAAGAATAGCTAGAAGGAAAGGATGGGATCATTTTAAACCTGGAAGAAGATATTGTCACACTTAGAAAGGATATTCAAAAGAAAAATATGCATAATAGCTCAAAAGTTCTAGATGACATTATCAGCAGTCAAAAATCTCATATTGACAAGTCTGGACTTGGAAACAATTAGACAGAAAAGGGATCAAGCTCTAAAACAATAGAGCAAGAAACAAGTCCAAAACGTTATGCAGAAACAATCAAAGGGGATAAAAAGATATACAAGGAAGATTACAGGGACACTCCTCCACCAAGAAGATTCAGATTTCAGAATCAACAAAAGATAGACAGGCCTCAAGAAGAAGAAGGATTCACAAGAGCACCTCCTTTCAGAAGATCTTCAACTACCAAGTATCAAACTATATTTTTTGGTTTATGTTATGCATGTAATAATTTTGGACATAAAGTTGTAAATTGTAGAGCTAACAACATGAACAATAACTACTTTGAGAGTCATACACAAAGGGGTTATTCAAGAAGACCTGTTGAAACACATAGACAAAGTTACAATAGGTTTGAATCTTTGAGCACTGAAGTGGAATGTTACAATGTAACAATTTTGGACACATGGCCAAAAATTGCAGAATGACAGTCCCTCCTAAACAACCTCAACAAAGTCACAAACAAGAACCTTAGAAAACAACATGGATAAGAAAGCAAGTTCAATATAGCAATGAAGAATGCATAGTCGCTCTACAAGCTAAACATAAGAAACATAGTTGTTATGTTGACAGTGGATGTTCTAAACACATGACAAGTGATTTATGTATTACCTAAAATCCATAAGGACAACATCCCCCTTTGACCGATTGTGAACACCATTGGATCTCTGACATATCTCCTGGAAAAATTCTTGGCCAATAGGTTGAAACCCTTGGTCGTCTTAACAAGCTCATTTGTCAAAGATTCAACGCATTCGGTTTATGACATCAAGTGGTGGCAGGTAGTAGAGAATGATTTTCTGGTCAGCTTCAATGTGGTGTCACTTTATACCAAGATCCTAGTAGAATATGCCATTAATTTCATTGAGGAACTTATGGACAAGGAGATGTCAACACTGGTAAGAGTTTGCCTAAGGTCCACTTTCTTTACTTTATGGGGTAGTTTTTATGAGCAAACAAAGGGTGTGGCTATGGGATCCCCACTATCTCCGGTGGTCACAAACCTATATACAGAACACTTTGAAGGACAGGCGCTTGACTCTTTCCCTTTAGAACCCAAAGGTTGGAGAAGATATGTTGACGATACAAATTTCCTTTGGCTCCATGGGAGGAACAGTTTGAATGAGTTTTTTGATCATTTAAACAGTCAGCATGAGAACATAAAATTCACAATGGAGATTGAAAAGGATAATAGGATTCCATTTCTGGATGTTCACATCACCAAGAAAGGAGATGGTTCCTTTTGGCATGAGGTCTACAGAAAACCCACACACACAGATAGATATTTTCATGTTGATTCACACCATTTTCCTTCCCAAAATCTTGGATTACTTAACACCTTAGTGACTCGAGCTTTACGCATTTCCGACGAAGAGCATGTTGAGTTGGAACCAAATCATCTAGAAGATGTGTTTAAAAGGAATGGGTACTCAGTAAACCAAGTTGAGAAAGCCATGATAAAGGCAAAAGGATCCTATGTGGGACAACAGAGTACACGTCAAGAAATAAAGAGGTTTTCCCTCCCTTACATCAAAGGTCTATCTAAGAAGATAGCTAGGATCTTAAGGAAAGGCGACATTCATGTGGATTTCCCCCCCATCAACACCATAAGGACTATGTTAGACTCAACAAAGGATCAGATTGACCCCAGCCTACATAAAGGAGTTTATGCTATTCCTTGCTCATGTGGCAAAGTCTACATTGGTGAGATAGGAAGATCGATGAAAGTAAGATTTAAAGAACATGGTGCCAACCTAAAATTGAATAGAGTCCAAAAGTCATCCCTCACTGAACATTCTTGTACAACCAGCCACCATGTGTGTTTAGAGGATGCTAGAGTTATGGCCAAAATGGATAACTATGGGAAGCGTAAAGTAATGGAGGCTTTGGAAATTGCGTTAAACCCCAATAATTTAAATCGAGATGATGGATGGAAGTTAAGTGAGAGTTGGAGACCAATGATTGTTGACTTAGGACACGTTAATTGTTGACTTAAGATATGTTATGTGACCATTTCTTAGGGTTTAATTTTACCAAGATGACCTCTCTCGGCACGGGTTTACTTAAGATATGTTACCTGACCGTTGCTTGGGGTTTATTTTTACCAAGATGGGTTTATTTTTACCAAGATGACCTCTCTCAGTGTGGGTTTCAAGGATATGGATATCTATTTAATTGTGTTGTATATGCTTATTCGATGAGCCTCTCTTCTCTCTCGAGTGCTCCTCCTAATGATGATCCCTAGAGGGATCGAACCGCATCGACTCTCTTGTTTCAATGCAAAGTTCCTTTATTTATTTATTTTTCTCCTGCGTATTCACAATGTTTAGCTAGAATGTAATCAGTAAGGGATGGATTAGACTGATTACGATCAAATTTATTATTATGTCCAGTAATTCTTACTAATCTCTTCTATGAAAAGTATGGTAGAAGACTGATGTAAATCTATGAAAAGATAATGGAAATCAAGTTTTGAAATCTCCTAGTTTAGATTACTTTCTGTGTCTCTAAAATATCATTATGTTATTATCTTATATGAATTACATGTCTTTATCACTTCTTGATGTTCTGTACAACTCTGTTTCTGTGTAGAAATGTATGATGTGTTAAAGAATATGAAGTGAGTAACATATCTTGCATTATATTAGTAAAAATATATATGGGTTATATATTTTTATAGCATTCTTATTATCATTCCCATAGTTCTTTTGTCTCCATTTCCCTTCGAGTGAGATTTCTTTCATTTTGGAGAGATGAAAACTCCAATGCACTAGACTACATCAGTAGCCTTTTGTCGATAACCTGAAGAGGACCCTGTTATGACAACATTGCACCAACATGCATCTTGGATGAGACCTTCCTCAACCTTTTTGATCTAGGTGGATATTAGTGGCCACCCACCTTTTCCAACTAGCTCAAAACAGTTTTCTGGCAATTTTGGTAATTTACTATTTTTAGCAGTTTTCACTTCCAGAGCCGTTTTGAGGCCCTAAACGATGTTCTTAGGGAAAATAGGCTTGAAATATGTAAGTTCCTTCAATATTACACCTAAAATGAATATCCTCGATGATACCTTTCCAACAGGCTATCATACACCTAAAACGAAGATTGTATGCAAAAGTTACGACCCTGGGAAGTTGATGTACTAACTTACCCAAACGGGGTCCACGTGACTTTTGGTGCTTCATCTCCTAGGGTTAGGTTTTTGGATGTCTAGGGTTTTTGGAATTCCTTATTATTGTAAAAAAGGCCTTTAGAGCCTCATTGTAATCATCTTCTTGCGAATGAGCACATCCCTCACATCTCTTCTCAAAGATAAGCCACCACCATTCTAGCAAGCTTGTTTCCGCTGCATTTTACAGTTTCAGCTTATTTCGTTATTGAACAGAAAACCAGTTTTACTACATCTCTATTATTTTTTGTTAATAACCTGTTAATAATATGTAGTCATTTCGTTCTACTCATAAAATATGGATCATTGGTATCAGAGTGGTCTGCTCCTTGTCATCTTAATGGATGTCCCCAACGAGGTCGGAGTACAAAGAGTTGGGTCTCAAGCTTGTTTCTCTTGAGGAGAAAATCTCTCGCATGCCCAAGAAACCTCTCATGGAAGGAGAAAAGAAAGATGACAGGACAGGATATCCTTTCAAACTTTTGATTGAGGAATCCCTCATGCAACATAGGAACGAGATGATGGATAGTTTCGCACAAATCCTTTCACGGCTACCAACATGCAACACATCTTTTTAGAGCGGAGGCATCACCCCCTTCAAGGTACAAATAAAATTCGATATTCCTATATTTGAAGGTCATATAGATGAAGATGTTGTAGACAAGTGGTTGAATCTACTAGAAGGGTATTTTTTTGTCCATAACTTTTCTAATAGAGAAAAGATTACTTTTTCACTCCTCAAAGTCGTTCCCCATGTCAAAGATTGGTCAGAAAATTTCTGTGAGAAAAAGGAAATAGATGAACCCTCATTATTTACAGTCATGACCACCTAGGAATCCTTAAGGGATGTTATTAAGGAACAATACTACCCTATCGGAAGTTATGACGACTTGTATACCAAATGGACCACACTGCAGCAAGAAAGAGACCAAGCAGTGCCAGATTTCACAAATATCTTCCATACCTTGCACACCAAGATGGGTATCAAAGATTCAGAGAGACATCTGGTGATCAAGTATTGTGGTTCTCTACAAAGATACATCTAGACCGAAATGGAATTTATGGACATCTCATCCTTGGGTGCGGCCTACCGATATGCCATCAAAATCGAGCAGAAGCTCAAAACAAAGACACAACAATTTGGGCATGGGAACCCCTCACAACAAAATCCAGGAAAGGGAAGCCCCAACCCATAGAGAAAAGGACATAACAAAGTTGGAAAGTATCAAGACAACTAGTCCAAGCTACAAGCAAATAAGGACACCGGGAAGTGGTGTGACTTCCATATGAGCCCTTGGCGTAACACTGTTGACTATCGATCAAAGCAGTCGTTAGTGGCCAACGTCAAAGCCTCTGAATCAGATGTGAATTCTGAATCTAAGACAGAACTGGAAAGGGGAAGATGAATCGTTTCTACCACCAAGCTCCATCTTGGTGAACTAGACGAGCCAGAAGAAGGAGAGCGCCTCTTCCATTCACAAATGTGGGTAAAAGCCACCCCACTTCACTTCATCATTGATAACGGAAGACATAATAACCTCATCTCAGCAGAGGTCATCAAGTAGTTGGCCCTACCGACAATGCCACACCCACAACCCTACACCATTGGATGGCTCCGCCAAGGAAGAAATCTTTGTGTCAGTAAACAGTGTCGAATGTCGTACGGCATAAAGCCCTTCAAAGATGAGGTATTGTGTGATGTTTCTCCTCTCGAAGTTTGTGATGTTATTTTGGGCCAACCTTATTTATGGAAAAATCATGTTGTATATGATTCTAGGCCTCGTAGTGTTATTATTACTTTGAACAAGAAATTGTACAGGATACCCGAGGCAGTCCCACCTAGTGTTATTTCCTCAATCTCTGCTAAGAAATGCAGGAATGTCATCTCTCAGACAGGGAAGTTTGTCTTCTTTGTGATTCACTCTCAGAATAAGTTAAAGATCACAACCACATCTAGCGTCTCTGTGGCCAACCTCTCCACACAGTAGAAGCAAGTAGATAAGGTCATGGAATAATACTCAGATATCTTCATCTCACCTACCGGGGTACCTCTGCGCTACCAGGTCAAGCACCCCATTGATCTAACCCTCGATGCACCACTTCCCAATGGGAAAGTCTATTTCCGCTCTCTGTTAGAGAATGAGGATATCAATTGAAAGATCCAAGAACTTCTCCACAAGGGGTACATCTATCCTAGCTCATCACCTTGTGGGAGCCCAATCATGCTAGTACAGAATAAAGATGGAACTTGGAAACTCTGCATCGATTATCGGGCTATGAATAAAATCACAGTCATAAATCGGTACCCGATTCCCCGAATCGACGACCTCCTTGATCAAATCATGGAGGCCAAATAATTCAGTAAGATTGATCTGAAGTCTGGCTACCACCAGGTCTCGATAGAACAAACATATGTATGGAAGACCCCCTTCAATTCAAAGGAATATCTTTTTAAATGGTTGGTCATGCCCTTTGGTTTGACAAATGCTCCAACCACTTTCATGAGGATGATGGATGATATCCTGTGACCATTCACCAATACTTTTGTAGTGGTGTATCTGGATGAAATTCACATTTACAACAAGACTTGGGACGAACACTTGCAACATATTCTGCAGGTTCTGCACACCCTACGGTAGCACAAGCTATATGCCAACTTGGAAAAATTCTCCTTCGGCATGGACAGGGTCTAGTAACTGGGATACATCATTGATCAACATGGAATACATGTGGATACAACCAATATCCAAGTCATCTATGACTGACCATCCCCAACCACACTCACTGAGCTTCGGAGCTTCTTAGGCCTTGCCAATTTCTACCACGGGTTCATGTCGCAATTCTCCCATATTTCATGGGCCCTTAGCCAAATAAATAGGGGTGGTGATAAGGTGAAATTTGTGTGGGGCTAGTCCCAACAACAAGAGTTCGATGATTTGAAGTAGTGCTTGTTCTCAGCCCCAGTACTTTCACTACCATACCTACAACAACCCTTTGAGATCGAGACATATGCTTCAAACTATGTTGTGGGCATCATTCTCACTTAGCACATCCACCTCGTGGCCTATCATAGTGAAACACTATCAGATGTTGTCCATAAGTACCCTACTTACAACAAATAAATGTACTCCATTGTGAAATCCTACTACCAATGGAGACATTATATTCTTTTGAAGGAGACAGTCATCCACATTGATCATAAGCCACTGTAATTCATGCAGACACAAGGAAAATTATATAATGAACACCATCAAAAGTGGTCCACATACTTGCAGCAATTTCACCTCAACATCAAGTATAAAACATGAAGCACCGATTGCTTCATTGATTGTCTTGGCAGACTGCCAGTTGCGACACTCACCACAGTGCTATACTCTTGCAACCATGATACCTTTGGGTGGCTCCAACTCTATGAGACAGACCCAGACTTTTCCACCACCTACCAAATGTTGGGTGCAAACACAATTGTCGATAATTTCTATCTTCAAGATGGGTTGTTGTGTCATCTGGGCCATATATGTGTTCCATCAAGAAAGTGAGTGAAACTAATATGGGAAGCCCACTACATTTAGGTGGCAGGACACTTCAACATATAAAAGATAGTGGTGATGCTACAGAAACATTTCTACTAGCTGAAACGTCGACATGAGGTCAGCAAGTATATCAGGTCCTACACTACCTAAGCTATTTCCAAACTGACCACTAAGAAATAGGGCCTGTACACCCCTATTCCTACTCTTGAAAGGCCATGATAATCCATCTCAATGGAATACATGTCGGGCCTCCCATCCACCAAGTGGGGAAATTACTGTGTTTTTGTGGTGGTTGATCGCTTTTCTAAGATGGCGATTCTGGTTTCCTACAAGAAGAGCATCACAACAAAGGCCATTGCGAAGCTCTTCTTTTAATGAGTCTGGATACATTTTGGAATCCCAAAAACCATTGTCTCATATCAGGACAGTCAATTTCTCAGCATAATTTAGTCGAGCCTATGGTCACTGCTAGACACCAAGCTCACCAAATCTACGACCTTCCGTGCCTAGACAGATGGCCAAACCGAGGTCGTAAATCGAATGATTGTGCATATACTTCGCATGTATAATTCAAAGCACCCTCGCACATGGGATGAGAGCCTTCCCTATGTACAACATAGCTACAACCGAGCCCTGCATAGCTCAACTGGCCACAACCCCTTTCAGGTGGGGTTTGGATTCCAACCATTTGGTCCCATAGATGTTTCAGTTCCCCTTGCAGTCATCTTGACTGACTCATCTCCTGCTCCAACTGAAGATGAAAAAGACACCTGGTTCATTGAGAGGATCCATCACATCCACCAATAGGTTCAAGATATCCTACAGAAGTCGAATGACAATTACAAACAACGCCATGATCAACATCATGTGCCACATAGGTTTCAAGTGGGTGACAAAGTTTGGTTGCACTTGAAGAAAGAATGCCTTACAAGACCCCATAGAAATCTTCACCTAGTGCATTATGGGCCGTACACCATCACCAAGGCCATGGGGGATAATTATTTTGAGCTCAACACTCCTCCTTTCCTTGGCAGCACCCAGTGTTCAACGTGGATCTCCTTCGCCCTTATTTCCCACCATTATTGGACACCTCAGAAGTAGCAGAACAAATGAAACCAACAAAGCTCAACCCTGACTGCATACAATAGGTATCCAATGATCATATTGTGACACACATATCAAGGTCACTCGACAACAAAGGATCCAACTTTATCGAGTCATCAAAGCAGGGCAAGTCTTGCACCAAGGCAAGGGGCTCACTCGAGGCCAAATTCAATAGAAATTTCCTCATCTGATGGGGGCCCTCAACACAATGGAGACCATTTATTCATAATTATGGAGGATTGATCCAGGTGGATATCGGTGGAAACCCACCTTTTCCAACTGGCTCAAAACAATTTTCTGGGAATTTTGGTAATTTACTATTTTTAGCAGTTTTCACTTCCGGAGCCGTTTTGAGGCCCTAAATGATGTTTTTTTTTAAACCAGGTTTGAAATATGTAATTTCCTTCAATATTGTTCCTAAAATTAATATTCTCGACTATACCTTTCCAACGGTCTATCATACACCTAAAACGAAGATCATATGCAAAAGTTACGACCCCAGGAAGTTGATGTACTAATTTACCCAAACGGGGCCCACATGACTTTTGGCGCTTCATCTCCTAGGGTTAGGTTTTTGGATGTATAGGGTTTTTGGCATTCCTGATTATTGTAAAAAAGTCCTTTAGAGCCTCATTGTAATCATCTTCTTGCGAATGAGCGCAGTCGTCACATCTATTCTCAGAGATAAGCCGCCACCATTCCAACAAGCATGTTTCCACTGCATTTTATAGTTTCAGTGTATTCTGTTATTGAATAGAAAACTAGTTTTATTGCATCTCTGTTATTTGGTGTTAAGCGCCTGTTAATAATCTGTAGTCATTTTGTTCTACTCATAAAATATGGATCACTTGCCCAAGGATTGATATGTCGATGCTCGATGGTTTTTGTTGGAAACTCTGGATGAACCCCTACTCTAAAATCGCCAGTGTTAAGAAGGACGTGGGAAATCATGGAACAAAACACCAAAAATTCTAAATTTTTTTTTACACATATATCGATTAGAGCATCGAGCAATTTATAGATAATAAACACAATTGTGTTGTTGGATCAAATGGTTAAATGGAATATTCTTGATGTGCATCATATATGCGTTTTTTTTTATTTCTTCATTGTTATTTTTATTTTTCAGGTGTGGGTTAAATTGTTCAAGAGATATCTCAGAAACTATGTATATGGAAAAGGAATCAAAGATAAATAGAGATGAAAACAAGGTATGTTGTTTCGAGATTGTTTTTTTTTGAATATATATATATATATATATATATATATATATATATATATATATATATATATATATATTCAAAGTTACTTGATGCCATAACCATAGCTTGAGCATCACCTAGTTGATAGAAAATAAGCTGAGAAATTTCATGTTTACATATCTTGTTACATATTTAGGAAGTTCTTGTTTAGCTAATTTCTTGTTTTTCGTGACAACTGATGAAACTTGTCGTTTTCCATTTAGATATTTTATAAAAGTGCATTGAAAACCCAAATGAACTGAACTATGAAAAGTTCATCGTGTAATTTTGGACTAAATCAACAATTATTTATGTGGTGGATCAAGAAATCTTGTGTCACATTCCAAGTAGCTAATATAGAAGATATCCTGGTCACAAATAAAAAAAATGTCGACAATCTGCATTGTGTTTGCATCTCTCTATCATCGACCTACATTGTTGTTTGACTTCTTCGATATGCATTGCATCGAAACAATTACCAGTGTTAAAAAGGGAAATAGGGAAAATAAAGAAACATGGAACAAGAGTCGCAGATGTGAGTTTTTCTAATTTCATTGGTGCACTATTCATTTTTTGTTCCTTAACATTGTGTATTTCATGTGATTTTGACATAAAGGTTGATTTGCATGTTCAATGAGTTTGGTTTGATACTTTCACATGGACATGAAATAGAGAAATTGCATGAGAGAAAGAAGTGACAAGCAATGCAAGAGAAGAAACTAAAGAACAACGTCCCAAGAGAAGGTATGCATTTAACAATTATACAAGCAAAAAACGTTTTTTTTGGTAACTTATATGCATGTGCAACAATATATATTGATACTACATAGTATTGTGTATAAACGAAAGTGCATATTGCATATGTGGTTATCATGTTAGTAGTGACTCGTTGGACATCCACTGTTTGTAAGGATTTTATGTCTACAACTACAAGTTATGTGCATATTGAATGGTTTGTGGCGAAGTCAACAAATTATCATGGGAGACTATATGGTAATTACACAGACGTGTTAGCCCTATGTCAGATATAAATGAACAATGTACTGGTTGGAAGTGCATTGACGAAATAAAAAACATATAGCATTAAAATGGATAACCATGGAATTGAGAAAAGACACAATAGACTACAAAACATAATCAAAATTTGGATTATTTTCATTTGAAAAGAATGATATATATAAAGGAATACTAGTACACTTCATAGAACTATACTATGTACTTTTCTCATATGAGCAATGGTTGCATGGCTATGGGCCATGGATTATGTGTTGTTAATATTTATTTTCCCTGTTGTTTAATTATTATCTATTAACACAATTGCTTGATGCAATTGGTGTTATAGTGCAACAAGAAGAGAAAGTGAGGACAATCTTAACATCTGGTGCGCGATGGCTTGTTTCTCCATAAATTGAAATGTGTTGCATACTTCTAGCACCAATATTCTATGCTTGGAATGTTTTGCACACTATTGAATTGGTGGTGCTCGACTCATGTCCTGTTGGGAGATCAGAAAGATGCTATGTTGAATTGAGTGAATTGTGAATGTGTCTAGGTTGGATACTCACACATTGCTTGAGTAAGTAAAAATCATTTATCTGGGTTGTTGTTGTAGTTCTATATAGATTTTGGAATGAGTAAATTCATCCCAGAAGTAGCAACTCGATTTGGTGTGCAGTTTGTCCAAGATGATGAAATCTCTCTTCTTTGTCTTCATCTAGATAGGTGAAGTGTGGGCATGCTTCATCTTTTATTCCATAAGTTGAAGTAGTGGTTGGTCCAAGTCATGCAACTATAACTTTTTTCAGTTACTCGAGCACTTGTAAATCACATGGACGGTGTGATTGTCACAACGGATAGGCCCAACGTCACCATGTTGTCTGGATCCGTTTAGTTGATAACCAAGAAGAGGAGGACAAATGTAAATGATGGAGGGGCCAATCTGTAGAATGCATCTTTTGGGTTCAACAAACGTGTTGATCCATAACAATACATAGAACAAATGTTGATAGAGAGAGTTGGCATATCGTAGGAGCTTCGAAGCATAGTTCAAGAAACTATTTGGAAAGGCTAGGAATATTGATGATCGGCTGTATGTTGGGTCCCCTTCCCATAAGTTTCCTTCTTAGTGTGAGATAATGTGACAATGAGACCACAAGACTACAAGAAATCGGCATTAATTGTTTCCTGTAGTAAATTACATGGGTGCTAAGAGAATCCATGGATGCAGGGAATTTTCAATTGAAATATGATTCTTGGAATAAAAAGAACTAAAACTGGGTGGATGGTAGAAGTGCTAAATTGATAGCTAGTGGGAGTTTCATTTGTTGATAAATGAAAATAAGATAGAAATACTATGTCC
Source organism: Picea glauca (assembly GCA_000966675.3). Taxonomy (NCBI): domain Eukaryota; kingdom Viridiplantae; phylum Streptophyta; class Pinopsida; order Pinales; family Pinaceae; genus Picea; species Picea glauca. The sequence goes on from JZKD02S1884765.1 coordinate 288,207, forward strand.
ATGGAAAGTGGTATAAATAGCTCAAAATACAGTTGGAAATTGTCGCGGTGATGTTCCTATTTTTGGGTCGGCTCCATGCATCAGTGTTCTTGTGATGATACATTACAATTTGGATCCAGGTTCCCTTGGTCCTATATGCAGTTCCAATGATTCACTATACTCAGGTGGCCTTTGTCCACTGTCAGGTGATATTTATTCGAGCATTGCGTACATGTGTTATCTGGCTATATCAAATTTCTTGACGCTTCGATAATGTGAAATGTTGGGTTGTAATTTTGTTTTCTGTGTGAGAGTGTCTTCATTTCCAGTGTCATATGTAATACCCATGAATTATCATGTAATATGGTATCTGAAAATTTACTAGCCTATCAGGTTTTCTTGTAAATAGCTAGGTAAAGATGCTTTTGAAAATAAGTTTTTTTAGAGATGGTTACATTTTGAGTTAGTGCATCGTTTGCATAGGTGATGTGCACAACCTCAATAATAGTCATCAAATTACAATACTTTTCATTTGGAAAATTCCTCCAACTTAATTTCCATGTCATGTCATTCAAGTTTAGAAAGGAATTTTTTCCATGGGCCTCTCTAAATTGTCTCTTAAGCAATATTGTTATTGGAATACGTGTTGTGTATGTTATTTGCACAACAATGCTAGTTTTGTTCTATCTTCTATAGGTTTGTTTCTTTAAATGCATTTTGATAAACCTAACAGTTATGAATAGTGCATTATTGAGTTGTTATTTATTTAATGCCATATGCATAGGGCGTATTTATTAACATTTTCTTTCTAGACCTGAGTTAGTCATGGAATACGAGAAATGATTAATAGAAAGCATTGTGTATTTACTAACATATTTTTTGTTGACCTAAGTTAGTCACATAATATATGGAGTGATTAATAAAAATCATTGTAAAGCTAATAGAAAACCACAACATTTACTTCACACAAGTTCTAATTAGCCTTTTTATTGGCAAACTAAGTTGCCATAAATCACTTGGTCATCGTGCAAATTACCTAGCTATCAGAGTGCCTGATTGTTAGAGTTCCATAGGGTCATGCAATTGTTGTGTCACCGATTTGGAAGTGTTGATTCATTTCAATTGATGTATCTATCTCAAAGTGTTGTGCAAATGCATATAAATATTCTAGTAGAAAATTACAAGTTTGTTGCATTGGACAATGTTGTGTGTCAATGTTCATAACAAAGTTTATTAAACTTGGAAGTACAGTTTACAACGGTGTTATTTTTCATTGTCAACTATTTTTTGTTTATATGTTTTTATATATTAGGTTTATCCATATGACAACTACAATCTTTTATGTATCAGCTGCAATTGTTCGACACATATGAACATTTCTTCACTTCATTGGAACAATAATTGCAAATAGGGAAATTTCCCATTTTGTTATTTAAAAATATAACAAAGAGGAGGGGTGTAAGAGAAAAGGTGTTGTGCACAACAAAGTTGATGTTTATAACAGAACTCACAATAGAAGTGGTCAAATATTCGAAAAAACTAACTGGTTCGACAAATGTTGTAAGTATAGATTAACAACTCTATATACAAATCTCATGTACAAGACTAATTGAAAACACACACACACACACAAATATATATCTTAAATGATTACAATGTGTATTGTATAAATAGGTTGAAGGTACAATGATAGAAACAAATGCATATTCAACTCTATTTGAACATGTTTTCACAATTTGCAACTCTCTCACAAGGGCATCTGCTTTGACAAAAAATGCAATGTTTGACTATGTAAGATGTAATTAGAGATGCCATTTTGTATATAAAAATTTCTTAGGTGTTGTTATGTTTAAAATACACAAAAATAATGTGCAATGCATAGCTAGGGAACCTATATTGAAGGAATTGCTTCCCGGCCTAACAAAAATGCAATATGAAACATATTTGCAAAAGAAACCCAAAATAATTTATATGTTGCACAACTTTCAAGTACATGGTAAATTTACCTTAAATGAAGACAATATCATGATACATGTGGGATAGAAATTAAACAAGGACAGTGGATCATAAATATATTTATATTTTGCAAGTATCCCAAGTACTAGGAGTGCGAAAGTGCGAGAGTGCAGTGCAATGAATTGCTAGATATCTCAACACAGTTATTAAAGAATAGAATAAATGTCCTCTTTGATGGGATACACATGTGAAACATGTGGGAAGGTTAAATATATGGGTGCATCGTATCCAACAGTTCCATGGTGTGAATATGTGCATTATGGGCAGAGAAGCTGCAAATACACTAGACTCTTGCAAGCACTTGAGAGATCTGTCCAGATTGCACTAGTGTTGGACATATGAATTGTGCACTACAAAGACATGGCCATTTTAAAAGCTTACATGAAACATGGAAAATTGCAAGTGAAAAAGTATCTAATTTGGATATTTTAAAACGAAAGGAATATTTTTGGTCATCATAGCTCATGTACCCACAGTACAAAATTATAAATGCAAATCTTGTGTCAAATTCTTCTGTAAACCCAATATATATTTACAATTCCTCTGTCAAAAGCAGTTTTACTTAGGGATTTTTTAGGATGTGTGAAGCCCCTTGCTTTGATAATTTCTTTGTGTTCTATCTATGTGTCTCCTCTGAACATTAGCACTAGCATATGCTTAACAAAATGATTATTAGTCATATACGTATATTAAAAATAAGTATATAAAGTGAAAAAAAGTATTTTATGCATACGGTTAACTTAAAATATATTGTTAAAAATATATATCTTCCCAAAAGATACATCTACAACACATACATAGATTCCTCATAGATCTTTAATTTTTTTTAATATAGTCCTATATAAATAATTAAAAGATTAATAATTATTTATTAATTTCAAAAAATTTAATTAGTATTGCATCTAGAGAAATTTAATTATACATATTCAACACAAACTTATAGTCCGCACACATAGAGATTCTACACTTTTTCACATGTATATCCCTGCACAATGAATACTTAGTCTAATGGTTATAAATGTTGTCAATAAAAAGATATTATTACGACATATGCATATTGTTAAGAAATTAATTTTTACATATATACGTATATAAAAAATAAAAAATAATTATTAATTTAATAAAAGATAATTATACATCTCTAGTACAGACATATAGTCGACAAAGATATAACTTTCGCACCTCTGCACAGTTACTAAATAAAATACATAAAGAACGTTGTAATGATTTTTGTAGGTGGTCGAAATTTGCTTAAATAATAGAAATTGTGGCTAAAGTTTATAACATAGTATTTGATAATGATGTATCTTAGTTGGTGTAAAAATGATTTTCTAAACTTTTTTATATAGTCATATACAGATAATTAAAAAATTAAGAATTATTTATTAATTTAATAAAAAGTTAATTATTATTTTGTTAATAAGTGTTAATTATATATCTTCAGCACAACAAACACTTAGTATATAAAACACATCCATTTGGGAGAGACACATTAGAACATTAAGAATTCTACATGCCATCCCTCTGCACTTATACATGCACCTGTTCCAACCATCCACTACAACTGCATAGTTTAATTTCTTATTAAATTCTCATGCATGCACCCGACATGGACTCGTTCCAACCATATGTCACAACTACATAATTGAATTTCTTAGTAAAGTTTGGTCGCCAACATGTCACCTAGTCTAAGGATGCCATACTTTAGCATTTGCAATGGTTGGAAACCATGGATTCTAACAAGCAACCTAATTTGCACGATAAACAAGTCTTTTATGGAAGGTATATTTGCTCAAATTTGCAAAATAAAATAGAGGCTATTAAGAAAATATACAAAGTAAATGTCCATTTTGAACTATGGATTCTAGAAAAAAAACTAATTTTCACAATAACCAAGTCATTTATAGAAGGTATATTTGGTGAGATTTGCGAAAAAAATTGAGGCTAGTAAGAAATTGTGCAAAGTAAATGTCACGAATTTCTATGAGTTGTTCAATGCCTTCTATTAATCATTTCACGTATCGGTAACTAAGTTAGCTGTGAAAAGAGCATGTTACTAAATATTCCCTATGCACTTGGCCTTTGAAGAAATTTGACCTTCATAATGTATTATTCATAATGTTCATGTATATCAAAGTGAATTTAAAGAAACACATGTATAATAGATACAATCTACAAAAAGTCGATAGAAAATGTTGGTTACTAAACGTAAAGAATATAACATGGATATTAACTTCATATAAATTGTCAGGTGACGAGGACCGTAAATTGATAACTGGTATTGAATTTATGTACATCCGCCATCCATACCATGTACTTATTCAAGATGTAACGACATCCCAAAACACTCACTATAAAAAATCCTCTTTACTTAGATATTTTCCACCATTCACTGATTCTTTTGCTACTACATTATCTCCACATATGGCACATGCATATGTTTCATAGTTGGCATCCTCTACACATCCGATACATTTCCAACACCAATTTTTCCAATCTATGTAACTTGTACTAAAACATAATTTTTTATGACAAGTTGATTGGCACCAACTTATGAAGAAAACATGGCGATCATGAATACTGCAAAGTAAGTGTCTCATTGTTCTATGCATTGCTTAGTGGTTTCTAATTATGACTATGCATCTTCCAAAAATAGTTCATATGTGTGGAAAGGGAATCCTAGTAAATATGCGACATGTAGTTAGATTTAAATCAAATGAGCCTCGATAATCTATTATTTCTAACCTTCACCTATGCTAGGTTGATTTAAAAAATAATCATATGGAATATAGAAAGAAAACCTAGCCATTTTACAATGATATTGTAAATTCACTATCTAGATATTGTTGATATTATGGTAGCTGCGGGAGGTATTTACCTCCACGTGTGAACTTGACGAGAATAGAAGACTCTGGGAAGCAAGAGAAACCCTAATGAGTTGGCTAATAACCCTAGAATACTTGCCAGCTCAAGAGGATAATAAGTATTAGGTTATTAGCCTCCAAGAGAAGAAGTCAACTAGAAGAATTAATATATACTGAACAGACACGTACCCAGAAGGAGAATTCGGCCCCAGTAAGTCTGCTAGAACCACTATAAATACAGGGCATTAGTCTCTCATTTGAAACATCTCAACAGTTGCAGAGAGCCATTTCTGCACAGTGTAGTTGCAGTCTTGTGTGTAGGTTTGGAGGAGAGCTGCTGGTGCAACTATTGCAGCTGGAAGTTACGTTTTGGCCTGGACTATATCTTGTCTAGGGTTTGGAACATATGATCAGCCTTTGTTGATGCTCTATCCTTGGGGAAAGGTGTGCTACCCTTTGTCTAGCTATCTAGCCTAGGGTTTTCTTCTAGAATGATTCTTTGTCAAGGTTAAGGTGCTCGAAGGGTGGCTTTGGCTATGGTTGGGTGAAAAGGGTATTGTCAATGGTAAAACGAGCACACATATTTCATATTCTAATAGGTTATGGGCCCACACCTCTTTCATTTAGTCTAAACACTGGAAGGAAACATAGCCACTAGGATATTGAGCTCCTTGAGGAACTGTCGCTAGGGTTACTAGCAGAAGCAGCTTCCAAGACACTGTCGCTAGGGTTACTAGCAGGAGCAGTTGCAGAAACGCTAATATTCTTGTTGAGGCACCTTAAGTGAATGAATTGACCTAATCTCTGGATAGATCAGTGCGCTCTAGCCTAGTGCATCTCCCTATACTCTCATCAAGCCAAGACGTGAAGTTTGGGTTTGTGGTCAAATCTAGGGTTTGACCAAGCCAAAGCAACCATGACTTATTCTATGAAGTCAGAGAACAAGTTAGATGGAGCCTCTAACTTCAGAGCATGGAAGACAAGGATTGACCTCATCCTTTCCAAGAATAAAGTGTTGGATATAATGAAAGGAAAGATCGTGAACCAGAGTTTGAAGAAGGGAAAGAGAAGGAACCACAGAATGTTGCAGCTATGGAGAAGTTCAAAGACGATGACATTAATGCTATGAGTATCATAGTGGAATATATAAAAGACCACTTGATACTCTGCATCTCCCATCTTGACTCATCGAAGAAGATGTACGTTTCCCTAACAAATCTCTTATCGGTCATAAACATTGGACAAGTTGTGAGTTTGAAGAATGAGCTCTGTGACATGAATATGAATGATGAGGATAGAATAACATCATATTTTGTGAGAATATCTCAGTTAAGAGATCAACTACAAGCTATTGAAGAGATCATCTCAGAGAAGGAGTTGGTAAACATAGTACTCAATGGTCTTCCCAAGATGTGGGATGCATCTGCTGCAAGCATGAACACAAGAAAGGAGTATCCAACATTTGAAGAAATTTGGACTTGCTATGCTCAAGAAGAATCAAGGATTAGTGCAAAAGAGAAACCCCAAAAGAAGTACGATGATCAAGCCTTCACAACAAGATTCAATAACTTCAGGAACAAAAGGAAGTTTGGTTCAAGG
>JZKD02S1884765.1:317657-356340 GCA_000966675.3 Picea glauca
CTTGAATCCTAAGGCCGTTACGCTCGCTACGGGTCCACACGGCGCGGAGAGAGACAGGGCCAGCTTCTTGGAGAGCTTCTGTCGTTGTCTGGAGGAGCTGTGCACCATTTTCGACTCGCTTGAAGCTGGACTGCAAGAGCATGGACTTGCAAGAGTGATGATGGAACGCATATTCTTTGGACCGGCCATGTCTAGGAGAGTTGTGAGTTCTAGTGCCTGTGGCGGAGATGATAGCAGAAAATCCAACGTTGTTGACCTTCCTCTGGAGTGTGGTTATGGTGAAGGTAGTATAAGCAACGACAATATGTTGTATGCAAAATGTACGCTGCAGAACGGGCGTGGCGGACGTTATGAAGTAGAATCGGTGGGTGATCATCGTCTGGTTCTGAAATGGGGTTCTACCCCTTTGGTGTGGATTTCTTCATGGAAATCAACCTGATCATCATCCTGCATATCCAATCCCAGATATAGAAGAAGTGTGGTTTTTTAATTTAAAGGAGTATTAAGGAAACAGGGAGGGCAACTAATAGATGGAAATATTTAAGTTGTGATGTGATAAATATGCTTTTTATATGTATTTGAGATCTAGTTTTATAAGCTATATGAAGAAGTGTGAAGAGATTTAAACATCCATGATGATTGAATGAAAAGACAGTAAAGTAATTTACTGTATTTTGTTTAAATAGTAATTATATATATATATATATATATATATATATATATATATATATATATATATATATATATATATATTCAAGTGTTTAATTTTATTTAAATGAAAGACTTTTTTTAATATTTTTATCTATTAGTATTGTTTATATATGTATTTGAAGTTAGAGATGGAAATACTTAGCTGTCAATAAGTGTGTTTTGGTATTTGTGGTTTAAATCCACTGTATAGAAGATAAGTGTTTTGTTTTATTTTTTATTTTTAAAGTAAAGAAACATTAAGGCAATAAGGAGGTATTGTTTATGAAATTTTAGAGGGAAATGTTTAAAAGAAATAAGAAGGCATTGTATATGAAATTTCAAAGGGAAATGTTTAAAGGAAATAAGGAGGTATTGTTTATGAAATTTTAGAGGGAAATGTTTCAAGGAAACAAGGAGGTATTGTTTATGAAATTTTAGAGGGAAATGTTTAAAGGAAACAAGGAGGTATTGTTTATGAAATTTTAGAGGGAAATGTTTAAGTAGTGATGTGATAAATATGTTTTTTAAGTTATTGTTTAAATCTAGTTTTGTAGGAAGAAGTGTGAAGAAATTTAAGGAAACAAGGAGTTATTGTTTATGAAATTTTAGAGGAAAATGTTTCAATGAAACAAGGAGGTATAGTTTATGAAATTTTAGATGGAAATGTTTAAGTAGTGATGTGATAAATATGTTTTTTAAGTTATTGTTTAAATCTAGTTTTGTATGAAGAAGTGTGAAGAAATTTAAGGAAACAAGGAAGTATTGTAACTTATGAAATTTTAGAGGGAAATGTTTAAAGGAAACAAGGTATTGTTTATGAAGTTTTAGAGGGAAATGTTTAAAGGAAACAAGGAGGTATTGTTTATGACATTTTAGAGAGAAATGTTTAAGTAGTGATGAGTTAAATATGTTTTTTAAGTTATTGTTTAAATCTAGTTTTGTATGAAGAAGTGTGAAGAAATTTAAAATTTGATGATGATGAGATTGAAGGAAAAAACAATAATAATGTAGTTTAGTTCATTTTGTTTAAATAGCGATTATGTATATTTAACTTTTTTTTGCATATATGTATATAAATAAAATATAAATATCTAAATATTTATATGTTTGTTAAATTTTATTATTTAAATTATATATTTTTCAATATTTTGATTTATTAATATGGTTGGCATACATCTCATTCATACTTTATTGTTAATTTGTTGTCTTTTTTCAAATTTTATATCAAATCTATTTATCTTAGGTGTCAATCTTAAGATTACATAGATTTTGCTTCTGTTTGTGCAAAGAAGAGAATAAAATTGTTGGATTATTTGAATGATATTGTTACATTTCAACTTCATGATTAGCACATGCCTTGGTTTTATATCTTATGGGATGTCCATAATAATCCACTTTTGTCGACCCTCACTCTGGTACTAAGAAAATACTATGATCACAATCCTATATCATCCTCACTCTCATACTAATGTCATTGACAATTTGATCATGGCTCATTCCCTCTTTCATACTAACATCATCAACAATTTCAATTTTATCTATCATGTATTTCACATATCACACATTTCATTCTATTACTAAGAACATCATCACTTATGGTGTCATGCCTTATGGTCGTTTTTCCTTGTGGTTGTTATGGTGGGTTCTCTTTGCTTTGTGGTTATTATTTATGTGACATTTAATGTTCCCCAACTTAACTAAGGAACTTTACTTGCGGAAAATACACATAAATGTGAAACTTTTCAATTAACTAAATTCTTGTAGCTTACTAGCTATGAATTATACACAGATTTAATCATTATAGATACCAATTATTTAAATGCATCTATTGTTGGACAAATGGTTTAGATTGATGGACAATTGCTTTGGATAGTTGGTTGTCATTGATATCAACCCTTCGAGAATGATATATGTCAACCCTTAGAGATTGACATCAACCCTTGAGTATGTTCGGTAGTAAATTCCAATAGCACAAAGGTATGGGTAAGGGACCTGAGTTTGTTTGAACTATAAAGGCATGAAGATCAGTAAATATGCAGGTAATACTATCATGGATGGATAATGCATGTCATGCCGTTTCCGTTGATATGTGATACGTCACATAGTTATTTGCAGGTATACATTGACAAATATGAGAAAGCGTTGGTCTGAGGCAATGAAGGTATGAAGGAACAAAAGCTTCATAGTTGCAAAGGAGGTGAATGAACTGGGATTTCAGAGGTTATCCACAAGCCACAAGAACAAAGAAGCGTGAACATCCATAGGCCACAAAGGAAGAAAACGCAGATACCCGTGAGTTGTAGAAAGGGAAAGCGCAGATCTGTAGAAAAGGCAAGGAGGAAGATGCTTGCTCCAGATTACATGATCTAAGGAGAGACTGCAGGTTTGTTTGTCAGAGATCAGATACAGTATGGATACTATAGAGTCAAAGGTATGTTCATGTTTATGTTTTGAGGTTGTATATTAGTGGTTTTGCGGAGCATGCTTGAGGCATGACTTTGTGAGGTTTGGTATATTCCCTCTTCGATGTATAGTATATCTTGTAGTAAATGTTTTGAGGAAAATATGTTGAAGAATATTGTTGGTGCACGTCTGAATGTTATTGGTATATATTATGGAACATTGTGAGAGGTCTTTGTTAGTGATCTTGGTATATGGTTAATACATGCTTGATGCTACATAAAAGTGAGGCTTTGGCATATGGTTTAAAGTGAGGGATTATGGTATTTGGTTATGGATGATGTGATGTATTGCTAGAGAAATTTTGATGGTTATATTAGTATATGTCTTTGGTATATGGTTGAGGTACATGTTGGGCACATGTTGGGACACATAGTTGATGGTTTTGGTATATCTCGATGAGTCATAGTTGATGTGTAGTTGAAACATGATTGGTACATGCTTGATACATTATTGGAGGCACTTGTTGGTAGTATTATTGGCACTTGGTTTATGGATGATGTGGCATATTACATCTATTTGATGTGTGAGTAGTCTTCGTTGATGCATATCTTGGTGATATTGTGCATGTGGTTGAGTGGTTTTGGCAAGTAGATATGATTTGGTTGATGATATTACAGTGACATGTTTTGAGTTTCAGGTTTACAATGACAGTGACAGTGAAACTGGGTGATTCTGTGGCAGTCGACAAGTTTCAGTGAGGATAGATGTGGACATTCATGAGTTGCAGTTAAGAAGGGCATAGATACCCGTGTGTTGTAGTACAGACAGGTCACAGATTTGAAGGAAAGTTTTGAACAAGAATTAGATCAGTGATAGTGAAATAGGTTGGCAGTGACAATAAAAAAAGTTAACAATGACAATGACTTGATTTAGTAACAATGAAAATTTGTTCACATTTGGCACTTATATTTCAAGTCGGTTGGATGAGGCAAGGAAAGGGGGTTGTATCCTCCTTTTGGTTGGTGCCATAGAATCAGGGCGTTAGAGATTCCTTAAGGTTGGATCCTGAGAACCAGTTGGTTGTATCCACCTTCCTATTGTAGATGGAGAACCCAAGGGGTTGCAGCTTTCTTTTGGTTGGAGCCAAATAATTAGGGATTTTGAGCACCCTTCACGTTGGAGCTTGAGAAACTAGGGGGTTGGAGCCTCCTTCTAGTTGGAGCTGGAGAATTGGAAGTTTGTGCTTCCTTGAATGTAATTCTCTGACATATAAGAAAAAAAAATTGTAGTTGTCTCCCACATTAGGTTTCCACATAGATATTGGTGTACTATGTATTGTGTGCATGTGTTTATCATTGTTTATTATGCATTAATGGATGTTGATGTTTATCGTACAATAATACATTGATTATGAACTAATGAAAATTGTTGAATAAGTTAAAGGTGTAACACCCTTTTGTTACTGTAACGCTCTGATACCATACTGTGACACCCTTTTGTTATTGTAACGCTCTGATACCATACTGTAACACTCCTTTCATTTGAAGTTGTAACACTCTGATACAACTCTATAACGCCCCCTTCCTCGGTCGGGTAGGCGCTACTTCTCGGAATAACATTAATCACACTTAATTATATAACCAACATGAATTTAAGCAACAAAACAAATTTAAACTCAGAGTAAGCCTAAGAATTACTACTAACATAATTTTAAAACATGGCATTAGCATTAATTCATATGCACAGCAGAATACATGATAATTATAAATACACAGACATGCAGAAACATAATTAAAACATCATCTGGTACTTATCTTTGAAACAATGGTAGTTCCACCAACCAGGTGCAGGCCTTCCATGAATCTCACAGCCTTAGACCACACTGCTCATCAAGCTTAGCAGTGGGTCACCCCCAAGATGGGACTAAGCTCCACCCTAGGGCAAGGAATCCTAGGCTAGGCTGAGGTTACAGGAAAACAAACAATCACAAGGAAGGAATTCTCTCCCAGGAACCACTCATACTCATTGCCCACAGACTCTTCTTCCCCACATCCTTGTTCCACCCCAGAAGTATACACCTTCTCTGTCACATAGACAGTCCTTCGGCTACTAACCTCCCTTGCCTTGGGTTTCAGCAACAGACCGGACCAGAAGTCTCTGAGCTCTGTGGCAGCTATAGGGTCCTTCCAGGAGTTCTCTCCTTCCTCTGCACACTCTCTCACCTGGAGAGAGTTGCTCACAGGCCAAGCAACCTGTTCTTCCAACTTCAATCATCTCTCTCACCTAGAGAGAGTGTTGTACAAACTGGCCAACAAGCCGCATGCAACCCAGCACTGCGTGGCCACAAAAACCAATGGGGAAAATAGACACGGGCTTTCCAACATGCTTAGCAATGTCAGAGTGGTCTCGCGGTTATGGCTTGGGGACAAAAATTCCACACACAGGCTCAATCTATTCAGACAGAGGGTGTCTCAGCCTTCCAGAAATCAACACAAGCTATCCCCGAAATCAACATAGACTTCTTCCCCCGGTTTCAGAATTGCACAAGGTCTCATGTAGAGGTTCGATCGGTTCAAGCTTAAACGGTCAGGTAAAATGGAGGAGGAACCCCCAACGCAACTCATCTCGGCCATTTTATTTGCATACACCTGGGTTGACACTTGTTACCCATGAAACTGCATGAATTCCTTCAACATCCGTTCCATCGATTCAGAAGTTGTTTGTCCTTCCAAAAGAACTTAGGATAAAATATATTATTCACGTGTCTTTTGGAATAATATTAAAATATTATTCTCAAGGACCTAAGCCCCTAGGCTTAGCACTTAGCCCCTCTTCCCACCTTCCATCCCCTAATCCCTTGCCCACTCTGTGGAATCTTAGTCCCCCATCACTCATTCATTGTGGTCGGTCTGCACACGGCGGTGTTTATATTTTATTATTGTTCCACATAAATATAGGTACAAAATCAAGCTCATGGCCTTCAACACTTAGGCTCTCTAGCCTAACAATCACATAATCCCACTAGCTTATATAACCTTGGCTTACTAGCCTATAAAAACATATTTACAATTCATTTCGTAAACAAGATTTACAATAGGGATCGACCTTGGGGACATTACAATCCCCCTCCCCTTATTTCTGCACTATCCTCAGTGCAACTTTACACTTCATCTGCAAGATTTTCAAAATTTTCAAAAATATGCAGGTACTCTACCCGCATAACATCTTCATGCTCCCATGTCGCTTCCTCAAGACTGTACCAAGTCCACTGGACCTTTACAAGCTCTATGGCTCAATTCCAGAGCTGTTTTCTTTTCCTGTCCAATATGTGCATAGGATGTACTTGCAAGACACCTTCTGGTTCCACCAGAATCACATTCCAATTGATAACATGATTAACATCAAGCATATATTTCTTAAGAAGTGAAACATGAAACACATTATGTACAGTCATAGATGCAAGTAATGCAAGCATGTATGCAACTGGCCTAATCCTTTCCAGGATTTCAAAAGGCCCACATTATCTTGTTTCCAACTTGGCGCAACTTCCCAGCTTCAGGGAACTCCTGTTAGTTTTCACTTTCAGGAAAACATGATCACCCACTTTGAATTCTCTGTGGGTTCTGTTCTTATCAACATAACTTTTCTGCCTGTCCTAGGAAGATTTCAAATTCTGTTTAATTATTATTATTTGGTCTTCCATCTCTTTGAGCAACTCTGGCCCAACTACTGCTCTGTCAGCTGGATTATCCCAGCTCACTGGAGTGTTGCACTTTCTTCCATAAAGTGCTTCAAATGGGCTCATCTTCAGCAATGCATGATACCCATTATTGTAGGTGAATTCTACCAAATGCAGGTAGTCTTCCCATCTTGATGGTTTGTCCATCACGTACATTCTCAGCATGTCCTCTATTACTCTATTCACCCTCTCTGTCTGTCCATCAGACTCAGGATGATACACTGTACTAAAATTCAGATTTGTTCTGAATACTTTGAAAAGTCCTTTCCAGAAATTCAAGGTGAATTTCGGGTCCCTATCCGACACAATCGTCTTAGGAATTACGTGCAAGTGTGCCACTTCTTTTAAGAAGATGTCAGCAACATTTGTTTCCTTGTGAGTGGTTTTCAGTGGAATAAAATGGCCAGCTTTTGTAAGCTTGTACACCACCACTATGATCGAAACATGTTGCTTGCTCATTCTGGGCAATCCTGTAATAAAATCCATCGTCACCACTTCCCACTTCCACTCAGGAATGGGTAAAGGTTGCAGCAACCCTGTTGGGTGCCTATGCTCAGCCTTAACTTTCTGGCACTCCATACATCTGGCAATGCATTCAACGATCTCTCTTTTCATACCTGGCCAAAAATAATGGCTCTTGATTGTTGCCACAGTCTTCTGATATCCTGAATGTCCATCATAAGTCACTTTATGCATTTCTTTTAGAATCACAAGTCTCAAATCCTGGACATTGGGTACATACACTTTGTTTTTGTACATAAGTATTCCATCATCTCCCAAGGTGTAACTTTTCTCTTTCTATGGTCTCTCACGTTGTTGTAGCTTTTCTACCAAGTCTCTGTACTACAAATCGACACTTGCATCTTCCAAAATTCTATCCTTAATATCCATCTTGTACATGCTAATGGTTGTAGCCTGCAATTCATGCACTTTTTTGTTGAGTGCATCAACCACCTTGTTTTCCTTCCCTTTGATATGCTTGATATCAAAGTCGTATTCACACGGAAACTCCAACCACCTGCTTTGTCTAGCATTTAAGGTTGGTTGCTCAAACAAATATTCCAGACCATGGTGGTCTGTTCTCAATTCAAATATTCTTCCCATGAGGTAATGTCTCCATTTCCTCAGAGCGTGGATGATTTCTGCCATCTCCAAATCGTGAGTGGCATAATTCTTTTCATGCTCTTTCAATTTCCTGGACTCATAACAGATTACAAATCCATCTTGGCTGAAAAATCCTCCCAACCCTTCCTTACACGCATCTGTGCACACCATGAAATCCATATTTGGATTTGCAATTCTCAGGATTGGAGCATTGGTTAACAACTACTTCAATCACTAGAAACTCTCTTCATAATCTGTAGTCCACTGAAACGTTTTTGCCTTCCTTTGCAAGGAAGTGATAGGGTGATCTATCTTTGAGAACCCTGTGATAAGCGTTCTATAATACACCGCCGGACCCATAAAGGATCTAACTTCTATCACATTCCTTGGCATTGACCATTATCGGATGGCCTCAACCTTCTCAGGATCCACAGTGATCCCTTCTTCTGAAATAATATGTCGCAAGTAATGGATCTGTCTTTGATAAAATGAGCATTTTCTCAACTTGGCATACAACTGGTGTTCTCTCAACACTTGAAGTACCATCCTCAGGTGTTGTTCATGCTCTTCCTCTGACTTGGAATACACCAAGATGTCATCCGAGAAGACTATGACAAAATTTTCTAAATAGTTCCTAAATACACCATTCATCAAGCACATAAATACAATAGGTATGTTTGATAGTCCAAATGGCACCACTGTGAACTCGTAATGACCGTACCTTGTTCTAAAGGTGGTCTTGCTGATGTCCTCATCCTTTATTCTTACCTGGTGATATCCTAATCTGCGATATATCTTTGAAAATATTTTCGCACCCTTCAACTGATCAAAAATATTATCGGTCCTCGGCAGAGGATACTTGTTCTTGACAGTTACCTTGTTCAACTGCCAGAAATCAATGCACAACCTCAACGTCCCATCCTTCTTCTTCACGAACAGGACCGGGGCACCCCAAGGTGACACGCTGGGGCGAATGTACCCCTTCTTCAGAATCTCTTCGAGCTGCAATTGCAACTCTTTCAGCTCTAGCGTACTCATTCTATAAGGATATTTCGACACCCGAGCTACTCCAGGCATCAAATTTATAGAAAAATCGATGTCTCTCTTCGGAGGTAGTCCAGATACCTCTTGAAATATGTCCTTGAACTCTGTGAGTACCTCATGGTCTCCAATTCTTGAGACTTCATCTCTGGATGCTTCCTCCACACGGGCTGCAAATAATTGACAGCCTTTCCTGTAACACTTCTTCAACTGCATGGCTGAGATTTCTCTAACAACCAAAGCTCTGGGAATTCCTTGGACTGTTTTCCAATTTCCCCCTTCATCCAGGCATGTAAACCTCTTGTTATGACAATCTAGGAGGGCATGGTGTTGTTCCAACTAGTCCATCCCAATTAAGCAGTCATAAGAGCCTAAAGGTAGAACATTCAATTCATCCTTCATGCTCAATCCATTCATGTCTATCAAATAGGATTTAACCAATTCAGTGAACTTCCTCTTGGTTCCTGTAGCCAACTGCACTAACCAAGACCTTTCATGTTTGCTTCTTGATAAATGCAAACTTTCCACCACCCTAGGATCTACATAACTATGGCTAGTCCAGGAATCAATTAAAATAATAAATGGTCGCTTGTTGATCATACCTTCCACTTGAATCATGTGCGATTGAAATTCTTCTTGTTTGTTGTCTAGGGCTGCGTAGATCCTTGGCATCCTGCTGCCCATATCCTCCACTGTTTCAGCTTGTTGAACATTGTGGACTGTTCTATCTTTATCTTTTCTGTGGGGGTAGTCCCTGTACCTATGGTTCCCTTTACAACCCCAACACTCCATAGGTGGCGGTCTAGGCATTTGTTCACACACTTCAAACTTCCTGGGCTCTCTGAAAGATGGTTGTCCCTGAGGACTCTTTCTGAAAAATGAAGGCTTGTTTCCCTTCTGCCTCTGCTCTTTCCTGAACTTCTTCTAATCATCCCAATCCTTCCAAAAAGTAGGCCTTTCTCTTTTCTGTTCATATAAGCATTTTTCCCTTCTTATTTTTTCTTCCATAGTTTTAGGATCATCATACTGAATCTTGTCACCAATAGAAGGTGGCAGTCCACTCAAATATCTCTGAATCTTGACAGCCTCATCTTTGATGAACGAAACATACTTCAGTAGTTCCAACTTCATCGATGGTCATGCTGCCCAACTTGAGTTCGAAGAATTCCTTCATCTTTCTGTCATAGTACCTTTTGGTTAGGTATTTCTTCTCGAAATACCTCTTGAACTCCTTCCAAGTGATATCTTTCTCTTTGATGCACTGCACCTGCACAAACTGATCCCACCACATGGATGCTTTTCCCTTTAGTTGATACATCGCAATTCTTCCTTCTGCATGAGGGGAATAATTCTGCAGTTCGAAATATTTCATCATGCCTAGCAACCATGTTTTGGCATATTCCTCCTTCTTATGCTCTCCATCGAATGTTGGAGGCTTGATCTTCTTCATCTCTCCTTTCAATTCATCCCTTCCAGATGTTCAGTGTTTTCCAGTAGGGGACGGGCTTGAACTACTGTGCGCTTCCCTGTTGGAATTCTTTGGGGAGCGATGATGATGTCTGCTACCACTCCTCAATATTCTTCTTCTCTCAGGGGTATTGTGACTCTCTATCTTGCTTGAGCCACTCCTCTTCTCCAACTTCCTTTTTATTATTTCCAGGTTCTTCAACATTTTTAAGTTGAATTCTCCCTGCTGATCCCTGACCCTCATGAACTTTTAGCTATCAGCTCGGCGAGCCTGGGCATCTTTCTACAATCTTTCAATGAGTTTCATCATATGTCCTTCCTTATACATCTATTTTTCATGCCCATTAGAGTTTGATCCTTCGACTCCCACGTTGACATCCCTTCCTACCCTTTCGTCCTCTGTTTCAGAGGTAATCTGTACCTTTTCCATTTCTATACTCAGCGTAGATTCACGGTTGACCTGACACTCATTGAAATCTGCACACACAATTTGCAATCAACCGAAGTTTTTCAGGCCCTTAAACCTTCAAGAAACATACAACACTCATAAACCAACATGAACAAGAAAAACTTTTCAATTCCATTAAGTTTTTTGAGCCCTATTTGGCTGTGCAAATTTCGGGACTTTTGGTTTCGGGGTCTCGGTCCACGAGACTCTCATACTCACTTTCGGGTGATAGCTCCCTCTTTCTCCCTACCTTCGTAACCAAAGGCACTTTTCATAACTTCACGATCTCATGAGTTCGCGAGTCAAAGACCCTCGACTCTTCTTCCTCCAAACGTTGATACTCGAGATGCGATACTGGTATGGCTCCCTCCTCGCTAGTGCCTGCTACATATAACCGTAGCCTAGGGCTAAGTGTTAGCACCTCTCACAACTTGCGACTTCGCGAGTTGGAGTGTTGAGCCCTCGTGCTCCTTCTTTGCGAATCCCGAAATCTCGATTTACTTTACCCTCTGGGCCCACATAGCACAATTGTCTCCATATCTACAGTGGTGAGTGGAACCCTTAGGAGGGTTCGTGTTATCTATGGTGACATCAGCGGGTCCCACCATGCTCACTTTTCTTTTATCCCACTGGCACATGGTACACACCCATGTGTCCACGTCGGTTCCAAGTGAAATCCAATGATTAGACCTTTCTCAAATCTATGACGCAGATCCTTTCAGCGTTTTGTGGTTTTGGGCATCGGGAGTTTGTGCATCCACACCTCTCGAATTTTCATTTGCCGAAATCCAGAAACTACTGTCTACCCCTCCACTTGATCCAACGGTCAAGTTCCTATCTTGCGATCTATGGTGTAGATTATTTCAGAATTTCGAGTTTCTTTATTTCGCGACTTGCGAAAACAAGGTTCTTCCCTTTTGGTTTCTCGGGTGCCGAAACGCCATCCAAAATTCATGTGTTCCCCCCAATGGATGGTCTCGATGAATTCCAGGTTTCACGTATAATGATTTCCACGTTCCTGTGCAACTCCAAAGGGTTTTTAAACGATGCGCACATTTTCCAAATCTGACGGTCATGAGGGTTCTCCTTTTCCCCAAACAGATCCTATGGCTCCAACACTTCTAGTGTGGAGTCCTCTCTCCCTGTGGCCACATACCACATCGGTTGTGGTTTCATAACACCGCTACACCTTCTGAGCTTGGTAACATGATCAAGTAACTCCTTGACACTTAGGAGCATTCAAAGGTCTGAAATTGGTCCTCCAGACACAATTTCTCCTCAAACCCTCAGTCCAAAGACCACTCAACTGGCCCATCTAGGCTTAGCGTTGAAACCTTGGCTCTGATATGAAACTGTAACACCCTTTTGTTACTGTAATGCTCTGATACCATACTATGACGCCCTTTTGTTACTGTAACACTCTGATACCATACTGTAACACTCCTTTCATTTGAAGCTGTAACACTTTGATACCACTCTATAATGCCCCCTTCCCCGGTTGGGTAGGTGCTACTTCGTGGAATAACATTACTCACACTTAATTATATAACCAACATGAATTTAAGCAACGAAACATATTTAAACTCAGAGTAAGCCTAAGAATTACTACTAACATAATTTTAAAACATGGCATTAGCATTAATTCATATGCACACTAGAATACATGATAATTATAAATACACAGACATGCATAAACATAATTAAAACATCATCTGGTACTTATATTTGAAACAGTGGTAGTTCCACCAACCAGGTGCAGGCCTTCCACGAACCTCCCAGCCTTAGACCACACTGCTCATCGAGCTCAGCAGTGGGTCACCCCTGAGCTGGGACTAAGCTCCACCCCAGTGCAAGGAATCCTAGGTTAGGTTGAGGTTACAGGGAAACACACAGTCATAAGGAAGGAATTCTCTCCCAGGAACCACTCATACTCACTGCCCACAGACTCTCCTTCCCCACATGCCTGTTCCACCCCAGGAGTATACACCTTCTCTATCACCTAGACATTCCTTTGGCTACTAACCTCCCTTACCTTGGGTTTCAGCAACAGACTGGCCCAGAAGTCTTCGAGCTCTGTGGCATCTGGGTTCCTTCCATGAGTTCTCTCCTTCCTCTGCGCACTCTCTCACCTAGAGAGAGTCACTCACAGGCCAAGCAACCTGTTCTTCCAACTTCAATCACCTCTCTCACCTAGAGAGAGTGTTGTACAAACTGGCCAACAAGCCAGAAGCAGTCCAGCACTGCATGGCCACAACAACCAATGGGGAAAAGAGACATGGTCTTTCCAACAGGCTTAGCAATGATAGGATGGTCTCGTGTTTATGTCTTGGGGACAGATATTCCACACAAAGGATTGATCCGTTCAGACAAAGGGTGTCTCGGCCTTCCAGAAATCAACACAGGCTATCCCTGAAATCAATATAGACTTCTTCCCCCAGTTTCAGAATTGCACGAGGTCTCATGTAGAGGTCCGATCGGTTCATTCTCAGACAGTCAAGTAGAATGGAGGAGGGACCCCCAACGCGGCTCATCTCAGCCATTTTATTTGCATACGCCTGGGTTGACACTTGTCACCCATGCAACTGCATGCATTCCTTTATCATGCGTTCCATCCATTCAGAAGTTGTTTGTCCTTCCAAAATAACTTAGGATAAAATATATTATTCACATGTCTTTTGGAATAATATTAAAATATTATTCCCAAGGACCTAAGCCCCTACGCTTAGCACTTAGCCCCTCTTCCCACCTTCTAGCCCCTAATCCCTTGCCCACTCTTTGGAAGCTTATTCCCCCATCACTCATTCATCGTGGTTGGTATGCACACGGCGATGTTTATATTTTATTATTGTTCCACATAAATATAGGTACAAAATCATGCTCTTGGCCTTCAACATTTAGGCTCTCTGGCCTAACATCCACATAGGCCCACTAGCTTATATAACCTCAGCTCACCAGCCTATAAAAATATATTTACAATTCATTTCATAAACAATATTTACAATAGGGATCGACCTTGGGGACATTAGAAAAGGAATATAAACTTTGGTTAAAATAAGTACAAATTGTTCATTATTGATTCACCCCCTCCCCCCTCTCAGTAATCCAACAATTGGTATTAGAGAAGGTCCTTCAAGAAGAAACATAACCACTAGAAGGAGATCATGGATTATGCTATAATTGGTGTGCCACAGTTTGATGGAGAAAACTATGCATTCTAGAGTAAAAGAATGAAAACATATGTGCAGGCACAAGGATTCGATGTTTGGCGAGGAGTAGCAGATGGATACAGGGAACCATCCATTCCTATGACAAATAAGGATGGAAAGAAACTTGAATAAAATGATTCTAGAGACAAAAATGCTATCCTGAATGGGTTAATTGAATCAATATACACCAAGGTTGTGCATGGTGAATCCTCAAAATAAATCTAGGACAAACTAAACAATGTCTAGGAAGGAGATGCCAAAGTTAAAGGAGCCAACTTCAAACATTTAGAGCCAATTTTGAATAATTGAAGATGAAGGAAGATGAAAACATTTCCTCCTACCTTCTACGATTTGATGAGATATCAATGCAATTAAAGGTTTGGGAGAAGATATGAAGGAACTAGTTATTGTTCAAAAAGTGTTGAGGTCTCTACCTATGAGATATGACCCGAAGATTTCATCCATAGAAGAAAGAGAAGATCTAGACACTTTGAGCATGGATGTGCTACATGGGATATTCACCGCTTATGAAATGAGAACAGAACAGGAGAAAAAATTACAAAGGAAGAAACATTCAAAGCATCCAAGAAGGAAAAGAAAAAAATCAAGCAAAATCCAAAGTCATAATGTAGTTGAAGCGATGATTCAGAGGAAGATGAAGAAATGGAAAACTTCGTAAGAAAGTTGCAAAAAGGAACAGGTAAATACAAAGGTAAGCTTCTGTTGAAATGTTTTAATTGTGGTAAAATGGTTCATTTTGCAAATAAGTGTCCTTACGCCAAGAATTTAGATAGTGATGAAGAGGAATATCCCAATAAAGAAAATAAATATCAAACGGGATACAAGAAAGACAAAAGTAAATTCTTTAAGAAAAATCTATGCTCAAGAGAATAAATCTCCTCATCTGATGAGGGTAATGAAACCGAAAGTGATTCAGAAAAGGTACTATTTATGGCTAGAAAAAATCAAACAAGAAACTTTGACGGTTTTGAAGAAGAAGGAGAAGTCAATCTCTGAGAAAAATTAATTATTTCCTTAGAAGAACTAAGGAAGGAAAGAAAGAAAAGAAAGTCGCTCAACAAAGAACTAAAAGTAAAAGGAACCCAAAATACCAACTAAGAGGAAGTCAAGAAGATAATTACGAAGTTGAAAGTCCAAGTAGAAGAGGACATGAGGATTAAACAAATAATTAGAAGTCAGCTAGCAGAGAAGGAGAAGATGATTGAAAGGTTGGAAGCATAAACAATCACTCTAAGAAAATATATTCAGAAAAGGGACATACAACAATATAGCACCAATTGGATATCATCATCAACAACAAAAGGCCATACTATGAAAGGTATGGACTAGGATACAACTAGATGCAAAATGAGAAAGGTTCAAGATCCATGACAAAAGAAACAAAAAAAAAGAGTAATGCAGAAGTTCTCAAAGGAAGGAATCATGGTCAACAAGAATCATAAAGAGCTTCTACATTCAAGCAACAAAGAAACGTCAATCATGATCATCCAAGATAGGAACCTAGAAGGAATACACCACAAAGAAGAACATTCACTCCCAGGTATGTAAATTTATTTTATGGTCATTGTTTTTATTGGACTAACTTTGGACATAAGCTTGCATATTAGAGGGATTATGAAAGAAATGATCAAGAAAGAAAAGATTATGTAGTCCCACAAAATATTGAATGCTACAAATGCCAAAACTATGGAAACATATCTCGAAATTGTAGAAGTGTGATAAACCCTCCCATGAAATAAAATATTGATCACAGACATAAGAAGGTTTGGAGAAGAAGTGAAAAAAAAGAGGAGCAGGTAAATGAAGAACAGGTCCAAGGAATCATACTTTCAGGATTTGCAGCAACACAAGATCATGATTAATTTATAGGAAAAGAGGAAAGTGTCAGAATTTAAGTAGAGGATGAAGAAGATGTCAAAAGTCAAGATAATGACATAATTTAGAAAGAGGATGAAAAGGAAGATGTATTCACAAACAAAGAGGTAGATTAAACTGCATCAGAGCAGGTATTGTTCTGATCCATTCGACTTGGAGACTCCCAGGTAATATAAATATTAGACAAGTGGAGTCTATGCAATACTTCAGACAGATGGGTCAACATTTTGGACCATTGAGTCGCAGACTCTTGGATAGTATGGACAGAGATGGATTCATAAGAACACTTAGCAGGTTTGGATAGATATATGACAATGGATGAGAGGATGGATTGATTCAAAGATTGATTTAGAGATTGGTTCATAGATTGGTTCAAAGAGTGGTTCATATATAAAGGAATATTATCATAATGAATGATTATGATAAAGAAATATTTAAATGCTTAAACTTTGAATGCTTAATATTAATTTTTTTTTATATATGTCAGTTGATTACACGAGGAAGCACTAATGGAAAATAACTCCAAAAGGAAGTAGGTACAAGAAGAAGGTACAATGTCATATCGACGGGGGGAGTTAATCCTTTGTCAAGGGAGATAGAGAGAGTAATTAGAGGCACATAGATAGGGGGGGCAACTCCAAGGAGAGTTTATATAGAGGGATAATCCCCAAGGATATTTTAGTAAGGGGAGCAACCCCAAAGGGAGATACTCTTTTCCATTGATGTCAAAGGGGGGGAGATAGAAACATTGATGAGGACCAATGATCACAAGTGAAGTATGAAAATGAGTATTGTTGATCTGAATTTTATAATCAGAATGAAATGAATACATATTATTATTATGATTAACACAAAATAACAGAGATACAGTAAAATTGGCTTCTATTCAATAAGGAAATGTGTTGAAACTGTAAGATGCAACGGAAAATAAGCTTGCTAGAATGGTGGTGGATTATCTTTGAGAAGAGATGTGATGGTTGCGCTCTTTTGCAAGAATATGAGTAAAATGAGGCTCTAAAGGAATTTTTACAATAAACATGAATGAAAAAATACTAGACATGTAAAAACCTAACCCTAGGAGATTGAGCGCCAAAATTCATGCAGGCCTTGTTGGTGTAAGTTAGTACATCAACTTCCTGGGGTTGCAACTTTTGCATATGATCTTCGTTTTAGGCGCACAATAGCCTATTGGAAAGGTATATCCAAGGAATACACATGTTGTCATCGAAATCTAACTTCGTCTATAGTTTGACTATGGCGATCCATAAAAATACTGTTTAGGTCCTCAAAATGGCATCGTAAGCCCGGGACCCGAAAACTAGGAAAAAACTACCAAACTGGAAAACTACTAAAATGAACTAGTTGGAATAGGTGGGAGGCCATCAACATCCATCTGGATCAATCCTCCCCCCTTAAGAATAAATGATATCCATTGCATTGATTTCCCCCATCATATGAGTAAAGTTCTACTGAATTTGGCCTCGGGTGAGCCACTTGCCTTGGTGCAGGAGCTGCCCTACTTTGACAACTCGATAAAGCTAGATCCTTTGTTGTTGAGTTCTCTTGATCTGTGTGTCCACAATATAATCAATGGATTATTGTTTCATGCCATAATGTTTGAGCTCTATTGGTGTCAATTGTTCTCCTACCTTTGAGGTGTCCAATAATGGTGGGAAATATGGTCGAAGGAGAGCCACGTTGAACAATGGGTCCAGGCCAAGGAAAGGGGGAATGTTAAGCTCAAAAGCATTGTTACCCATAGCCTTGGTGATGGTGTAAGGTCCATAAGGAAGTGAGAAAATCTTCTGATGGGCCCCATGTAACATCCCCGACCATCCACAGGCTGGGTAACGCAACTACGCGAAATATACACTTATATAATATACGCATTTTAATGAATTTAAAAAACATAACACCGTAATCACAAAATTACCTACCATATGGAAGGAATGGAGATAACAATAATTCGTATATGCAACGAAATACATGATAACATTCAAGCATCACTAACATGCATAACATATAAATTAAGCACATAAATGATACTTATCTTTTAAACAGGAGTAACTCCACCAACTACGTGCAGAACTTCCACGAACCTCCAAGCCTTATACCACATTGCTCATCATGCTCAGCAGTGGGTCACCCCCGAGCTAGGACTAAGCTCCACCCAGGGCAAGGGAATCCTAGACTAGGCTCAGGTTATAGGAAAATTGCACAGTGCAACCGGAAGGATTCTATCTAGGAGCCTTCTTACGCCCACTACTCACAGACTCTCAACAAACTCTCTCACCTAGAGAGAGATGCTCACAGGCCCGACAACCTTCCTCTTCTAGCATGGGCCTGACAACTCGCTTCTTCAGCCACTTTCGACTCATTTCTAGCAAGGTACGGGTGAAAACAACGGTAATTGTTCAAAACAACTCAGGAAAACAGAATTCAGTGACCCAAACAGTCCAGGTACGAACTCGGCTCTGCAAGAAAGGATATGTTGGGTTCAAGTATGACATAGGGTGGCTTGACGGTTCTAGTTTTCAGAGGTACGTCGTTATGCAGAGGTCAAAATGAAGAGGCTAGACGAAATTCATGGGAATTGGGAATGGAAAGCGAACTCAGGTGGAGGATGGAAGAATGACCAGTGAACCCCCAACACAGTTGACACTTTATATTTTAACTGCATGCGCCCAGATCTCCACTTGTCTTCTTGGAGCTGCATGCATTCCATTTTGCACACGTTGCCTCTCCCAGGACTTAGGATAAAAGCATGTCTTTCACACAGCTTTGGAATAATAATAAATTATTATTCTCAAGGACTTAAGCCCCTAAGCTTAGCCCCTCTTTCCAACCTTTCATCCCCCCTTTCCCTTACCCACCTTGTTAAATCGTAGTCCCCCATCACTCTTTCTTCGTGGTCGGTCTTCACACAATGATGTTTAATCTTTATTAATGTTTTGCATAATTACATATACAAAAATAGGCTCCCGGCCTTTAACACTTAGGCTCTCTGGCCTAATAAACATATAACCCCTCCAAATTATCAACACTCACCTCACCAGCCTACAAAAATTGTTTACAATTCATAAATACAACTGGGGCTCGTCCTTGGGGATATTACAATCCCCTCCCCTTATTTTTTCACTATCCTTAGTGCAACTCCTTACACAACATCAACAAGATTTCCAAAATCTTCAAAATGATGTGGGTACTCTGCCTGCATAACATTTTCATGCTCCCATGTTGCGTCTGTTAGGGTCCTATAATTATAGGATATCTGATGATTCATATATCATTTGTGGGTCTCATGATGAAGTTCCTGGCTTGTTGGTCTCTCAGTTGTTTCCATTTCCCCCTCCATCCATTTCGCCCAATCCTCCATCACCCTGCTACATCCTTCATCCACCACTGCGCCCTTCAGTCCCTCACCCTTCATTCCTTCACCCCTTCACCAATTTTATCCCTGCACGGATAAACAAACTTAGGTTAAAAGAAAAATCATTTGGTTAATAATGTTAGTAATAAGTTTAGTATAGTTACAATAGGTTAGACTAAATAATAATCAATTAATTAATTAATTAATTGATAATTAAGTTAGTGTTTAGGTTAATTTAGGTTAATATTAAACATTAAAAATAAAACAATACTAATAAAAATTATAATAAACATATATATTAAAACATATGAAACATAATAAAAACATATATTAGTAAAACAAAAAAAATTAGATACAAAATATAATTAAAATATGAACACAACATAAACAAACAAATTATAATAAAAACAAAAAATAAAAAAACCAAAAACGAAAAAAATATATATTAAAAAAAAACTAAAAAACACCATATCCTAAAGTTTACATCCGCATGCTTTCCCGTACATATCGGACCCCCCCCACATCCCATCAATACCAAGGGGGGTCCGATAAGTGGTATTGGGAGGGACACTTGTCACCTCTAGGTGAAATCAGACCCCCCCTTCCAATACCACTTACCACCTCAGGGGGGTTCCGATATACCGCTTACCTCTCCAAAACCGCCCTCCCTAATTTCACAAAACCGTCGTTTTTCCAATTTTGACCTGTTGTCTTCCGAAGTCAATTCCAGGCAAATGAAAACTAATTTAAAAAAACCGAGAGAGGTTTTTTTTCAGAACAAGATGAAGAACAAAAAGTCTTCCATATTTTTTACAGTTTCCACCATTTGGGAGAATCGAAGCTATCATTAAGCCTCATTTTTCGGATTTTCGGTTCTTTCTGTTTCAGTCCTGATTTTGCGGGAGTTGTTTCGGCGAGCTGGTGATGAAATTGGAGAAACCAAAGGAGTTTTTTGTCCAGAACATGCTTATATACAATAACCTCCTACATTTTTTTCACATGTCTCACCTATTGGGAGAAACAAATGTCTAAATGTACCCCTATTTTTAGCAGATTTGGCCAAATTTGCAGTTCCAGATTTTTGGGGATTTGTTGCTATTTTTGGCTGAGGTGGTTAAATTCGACCCCCTAAGCCCGGGGAGAGTCATTTTTATATATTGTAATAATAAAATGTGGAAGGTTTGATTATTGATCATTTTGATTCAATCCCCTCAAGGGATATTGTGTAATTTTCCAGAGGATCCACTAGAAATAAAGAGGCTGGACCTGGAGGATTCTTGTGCATAACTCCATGGTGATGTTTTCATTTCTCAGTAATTGTTTTCTTACTTATGTAAAAATAATTTCATGTATCTCCTGGTCTAGTCATTAAAGGAAATATTAAGAACACAATTTATGCACACATATTTTGTCTCTGGTCCTTTATTGACCTCTATGTTTTCAACTGAAATTGGGATAAGGAATTATTAATTGCTCCTATGCCCTATATATATTCTTCCTTTCTTTTGTTTCATTTCATTTAATCAAATTAGATCCAACAATTTTGATAACCTGCCATGTGGGAAGAACTCATCCTAAAACCTGTGATAGATCCCTGTTCTTGAGGACAGACCCCATGGCCTAGTGGAAATGAAAGTTTTTAATCTCCCATATACTTCAAATACAAAAACAAACCCCATACTTCATAAATAGCCTAACATCCCTTCCAAATAAATCTATATTAGATAGAGACATCCCTCTCTGAGTCTTGGAGGTCTAGATCCAAGACTCAAAGTGGTTTTGATGTTGCCTTTGTGACTGCCTCCACAGCCTTGGGAAAATTACAGAGTTCTAACAACGTCCTCAGGATCGTATTAGGTCCACTAGACTTTTACAATCCCTATGGCTCGATTTCAAAGTTGTTTTCTTTTCTTGTCCAGTATACGCACCAGATGCACTTTCAAGATGCCTTCTTGCTCCACTTGAATCACATTCCAATCAATAACATGATTAGAATCAGGTATATATTTCTTAAGAAATGAAACATGAAACACATTATGTACAGTCATGGATGCAGGTAATGCAAGAATATATGCAACTGGTCCAATCCTTTCTAGGATTTCAAATGGCCCGCAAAATCTGGCTTCTAACTTGGAACAGTTTCCTAGCTTCAGGGAACTTCTATTGGTTTTCACTTTCAGGAAAACGTGGTCACCCACTTTAAACTCTTGGTGGGTTCTGTTCTTATCAACATAACTCTTCTTCCTGTCCTGGGCATCTTTCAAATTCTGCTTAATCTTCATCATTTGTTCTTCCATTTCCTTGAGAAACTCTGGCCCAACTATTACTCTATCAACTGGGTTATCCCAACTTATTGGAGTGTTTCACTTTCTACCATAAAGTGCTTCAAATGGGCTCATCTTCATGATTCTTGATACACATTGTTGTAGGCGAATTATACTAAGTGTAGGTAGTCTTCCCATTTATATGGTTTTTCCATCACATAGATCCTTAGTATGTCTTCTATTACTCGATTCACTGCCTCTGTCTGCCCATCAGGCTCAGGATGATAGGATGTGTTGAAGTTCAGATTCATTCTGAACCCCTTGAATAACCCTTTCCATAATTTTGAGGTAAATTCTGGGTCTATGTCAAACACAATTGTCTTGGTAACACCGTGAAATCGTGTTATTTCCCTCATAAATATATAGACAACATTAGTTGTCTTGTGAGTAGTATTCAATGGAATAAAATGGGTGTTGGGCCTCAAAATAGTCCCTATTCTCACTCCATTATTCACCAATACCTTCACATTACTTCCATATTACCTTCATGCCACCTTCATTCCACCTCCACATCATTACATTTACCTCATCATTGGGTTATAACTATGCTTTTCCAAAGTTTATTAATTCTTAACATTTTTAAGTGGATTTGTGGTTAAACTTTAGAAAATAATATGCTTATACTTATACCTAACAATTAGAATGAGTTTGATGACAAGTGTAGGTACAAAAGAAGCTTCCTAGGCACCCTTATGTGGCACTCTATGTTCAAATTCGAATTTGAGGAGATCATAGACCTCATGGAGGAGATCATTGACCTCATGGAGGAGATCATGGAGGATAGGGTTATGTGTCACCATTGGTTTAGAAATATGTGGGTCAAAGGAGGGAATAGTGGATTTACATTTATGAATTTGTTATCATAGATTTTGCATAAATAGGAGTGTTATCTCCTTCATTAGTAGTCTTCATTTTTTGTAATCTTAGTATCTTATAGGTTGGTAATGAGAAGTTAGATTAGAGAATCATTGTAATGGTTGTAATTGCAATTTGCAATTGATGATGAATAAAACGGAGTTTTTTTGATCCCCTACATTTGACTTTTCTTTTGGTGTGCTTGTGAATCCTTGGAAGGATCCCCATTGCCTAGCAAGTACACTTTTATTTTAGTAGGCTTTTGTTTTATGTTTGTTTGTGAATTTCATTAGATTAAATTATTAGGTTCATATGTTTGGAATATTAACGAATGACCTTTCGTAAGAAAGTAATAATGTTTCCTTCAATGAATCTTATTTGTTATTTAATTTTTTATTTCATTAGTTTAAGTTTCTGATTTATATGCTTAAGATATAAATGAATAGTCTCTTGTAAGAGAGATTTAACATTTCGTGCAATCAATCAGAATTAAGTTTAAGTGCTTTAATTTCATTAGTTTAAATATTTTTTTGATTAAGATGATTATAAATATTAATGAATAGTCTCCTGTAAGGGAACTTTAATATTTCTTACACTTATCACAATGTCTTTTAATTTTTACATTTCATTTTGTAAAATGACTAAATAGATGTTGGAGATCCCAATGAAAAACCTCTTGTAAAGGAGCTTTGGCATTTCTTCACCTAGCTTAGTCTAGTTTGTCTCTAAGTCCATATATATTGGATGATCCTCGAAGTTTACTTACCTAGGTTGATAGTAAATGAAACTCTAATTTTCATCTGCATTTTAGACCAAACAATGGGAAGCTTTTGTAAGCTTTTCCACCACCACGATGATTGAATCATGATGCTTGCCTATTCTGGTAAATCCTGTGATGAAATCTATTGTCACTAACTCCCACTTACACTCAGGAATGGGTAAAGGTTGCAGCAACCCTGTTGGATGCCTGTGCTCAAATTTAACCTTCTGACACTCCATACATATGTATATGTATTCAACAATATATTTCTTCATACCTGGCCAAAAGTAATGGCTCTTGACTGCTACTGCAATTTTTTGATATCCAGGGTTCCCAGCATAAGGCACTTTATGTATTTCTTTCAAAATCATAAGTTTTAATTCTTGGACATTAGGTACATAAACTCTGTTTTTGTACAGGAGTGTTCCATCAACTCCCAACTTATAATATTCCACTTTATGTGGCATCTCACCTTGTTGTAGCTTTGCTACCAACTCCATGTACTGCAAATCTGCATTTGCAGCTTCCAAAATTATGCTCTTGATATCAGTTTGGTACATGCTAATGGCTATAGCATATAGTTCATGCACTCTCCTACTGAGTGCATCAACCACTTTCTTCTCTTTTCCTTTGATATGATTGATATCAAATTCATGCTCACAAAGGAACTCCAACCACCTACTCTTCCTAGAATTCATGGTTGGTTGATCAAACAAATACCTCAAACCGTTATGGTATGTCCTCAGTTCAAACCTCCTTCCCATGAGATAATGCTTCCATTCCTTTAGAGCGTGAACACTATCCTCCAAATCCAAATCATGAGTTGCAAAGTTATTTTAATGCTCTTTCAATTTCCTGGACTCACAACGTATGACAAATCCATTATGGTTGAGGACTCCTCCCAGTCCTTATTTGCATGTATCTGCGCACACTATGAAATATTCATTCAGATCCGCAATCCTCAGGATTGGAGAACTGGTTAACATCTGCTTCAATCGCTGGAAGCTTCTCTCACATTCTTTTGTCCAATGAAACTTCTTCTCCTTCCTTTGCAAGGAAGTGATGGGGTAAGAAATCCTTGGGAACCCCGCAATGAACCTTTTGTAATATCCATCTAGACCCATAAATGATCTGAATTCTGACACATTCTTCGGCTTTGGCCATTCTCTGATGGCCTCAATCTTCTCAGGATCCACAACTAGCCCATCCTTCAAAATGATATGCCCCAAGTAATGGATATTCTTTTGATAAAATGAACACTTGCTCAATTTGGAAAACAATTAGTGCTCTCTTAGCACTTGTAGTACCATCCTCAATTATTGTGCATGCTCTTCCTCCAACTTGGAATACACTAGGATGTCATCCAAAAATACTATGACAAACTTCTCTAGATAGTCCCTGAATACACCATTCATTAGGCACATAAAGACAATGGGCGCATTCGACAACCCAAATGGCACTACTGTGAATTCATAATGACCATACATCTTGGCCCTTGACCAAGTTTTGAGGAACACTTGGTCATATTTGACTGTTTTTGGGACTTTGACAACCTTTCAAAGATGGAGCGCCAGGAAAAGAAGAGATCATGGGATCTCGTTCCACTTTTAGGCCCCTTTTAGGGTTTTGGCTTAATGTAATGGGAAAGGGATGTTGGCCCATGGCTTTACCCGCACTTAGGCCCACTTTTGTAATGTATAAATAGAAGGATAGGCAATGTAAGAAGCAGTAGATGTGATTTCTTAGTGCAACTGGTAGTGCATCTATGTGATGTTGAATAAGTTCTTTGTGCAAACTGTGTAAGGATTTCAAGGCTAAGTGCAAGTTACTGTGTGGTTGATATAGAAAGCTAAGTGTTGTAACGCAAGGAAAAAGGATCTAGCGAGCTACGCAAATATTTTGTCCTATGCAAAGAAGGGTTTTGGAGGCTTTGTGCTTGTAACATATTGAAGACGATAATAAAGAAGAATATCTTGTGGACGTAGCCCCAAGGGGGGTGTGAACCACGTAAATCTGTGTGTTATTCTCTGTGCTTTGGTTCAATGTGTTTATCTTTGCTTATGTTATGTGCTTTGATATATCCACTTATGCTCTTTGATTCTTATATATATATGATTGTTAGATCTTATTTGTGTTGGCGATGGAAGTCACCCCTGGATTGCAACAGGGGCAGAGCCCGACGCACATCAGTTTATGTCATGATTTGTTTAATGAGGTGATCGAATGGAAGTTAACTCAAAACGATGTGGTTTTAACTCCAAAACTAGGCCAAGCATGGATGGGCAAGTGAGGTCTTAGATAACTTCAGACAGTGAGTTGTAGTAAGGGTGAGTAGGGGGAAGACTTGTATAAGAGAAAAGTAGAGGTCTGTTGTAAACATCAGGTTTCTAACAGACTGTAGGGGAAAACATATAAACGCAAGATCTTCTTACATTCAAATGCAGAAAACTAGAGAATACAACAATGCAACGATAAATCCTTTATCACAACATAATTGCAATCATTCGCACGAATCAGTCGATCATGAACTCTCTCGGTATGAGATGAAAACTAGATGGAGGGAGAAGACTGTCTGTCATAAAACAAGAAATCTTACATACCGATGCATAACCAGAGAACTAGAGAGTTTGTTAAAACTTTACAATCGGGAGCTTCGCTCTACCATCGATAGATTACAAAAATGCAAAAAACTGAGTCTATATACTCAGAAAATTCACCTAACAGTGACGTGCTCAGTCATCCAATGGCTTGGTGTCTCTTCAGCCAAATTTGGACAGGTATTCTTTGTCAGATGCCACCTTAACCACACGTGGCTCCTGCAAGGGGAGTAGCTGGGCCATTAAAAATGGAGCTAGCGTGTGCAGACCTCCTCCGGTTAGTCGAGAACTCGGCATGACTTCTCTGGAAAAATGGGTACACAGGATCCTCTCAAGCAGACCGCTTTCCAGCCCCTCCATACCTCATACTTAATGAATGAGGAGAGGTTTCAACCACCCCTTCTTCCCTTCATTTATTCTAAGTGCAGACCAGGATCGAGGTCGGGCCCGATGGAAACTGGAGGTCGTGACGGGCCTCTCTGTGACTGAACTTGACAGCTTTAGCCCCTTTTGCATAGCTCTTCTCTTTCCCAAGTGACCATGGGTTGTGACCATGTGATTATTCCCAAGGCGCTTTCGGCGTTCATGAATAGGAAGGGGTCGATCCCTGTTTCTTGAAATCACGATGAGCAAAATGTCGAGATAGCTTAATCTGGCGCCACATGCCCCTCTAGATCTGACGGTTCTGAACTCTCCTGACGATGTTGTGGGCCTAGGTCCTATACATTCCCGACACCTCACGCATCAGGAATACGATGATGTTTCACCTTGCACCTCGAAATCACGATGGGAGAAACGACAAGGAGCCTAATCGTGCGCCAGGTGTCTCCTGTGAATGGACGACCGAGATTGCTCTGTGACACTGCGGACCCACCTTTGGGTGCCTTCGACACTTTCAGGATTCAGGGTTTCGAGAGATAGGACATCATGGAACCTTCACCCCTCGAACTCTCGAATGCCAAAACACTGACACGACTAGATCTCGTGCCACGCATCCTTTCGATGGACGACTGCTATATTTCCCTACACATAATATGGGCACTAACCATTGCACTAACCTCGGCACAACTTCACTAATTGCGATTTCCCACCAACCGTTGATCTGTTCCTTTGGATTAATCCTGACCATTGAAATCAGGCTGCTCGCTCACTTGATTTAAGCCCCGAAGCGGACTTCTTCTGTGCTGCGCTCGGGTGCTTCTCGTGCCACTTGTAGACCTGAACATCCTCATGCCTTGGATGAGAAATTTTACTAACATTAGGCTCCATGGGGGATAGATTCGTCCCTGTGATGCTCTAAGGACTCATTTTGCAGTTTCAGTGCCCTGTTGTTGGGCTATGGAGTCATTTATTGAGCCGAAAAATAAAAATAAACAAATAACCAAAAGGACAATATTTACAAACAAAGGAGCCATCGAAGGATCAGACAAAACATTTCTTCAAAAAATGCCCATTTACTGGGTTGTTGAAAAATTCTTCACCCTCCAAATCCTGCAGCCGATATGTGTTATTTAAGAAAACCTCAGAGATTTTGAAAGGCCCGATCCACAGGGAATTTTTCGTGTTTGCCCTTATATTGTTTAGGAGCATCCCATTTCAACACCAGGTCTCCTATTTGGAACCCCTCCTTTTTGGCCTTCTTATCGAATACCTGCTTGGTCATCTGTTGATGGTCCTGAATTCTGATCATTACCTGCTCTCTGGCCTGCTGGACTTCTACAAGTTGATGAATCTTTCTGATCATGTCATTGGGCTCTTCTTAATAATCCTGGAAGAATTTTTCTATGGGAATGGCTATGGAGTCATTTATTGAGCCGAAAAATAAAAATAAACAAAGAACCAAAAGGACAATATTTACAAACAAAGGAGCTATCGAAGGATCAGACAAAACATTTCTTCAAAAAATGCCCATTTACTGGGTTGTTGAAAACTTCTTCACCCTCCAAATCCTGCAGCCGATATGTGTTATTTAAGAAAACCTCAGAGATTTTGAAAGGCCCGATCCACAGGGAATTTTTCGTGTTTGCCCTTATATTGTTTAGGAGCATCCCATTTCAACACCAGGTCTCCTATTTGGAACCCCTCCTTTTTGGCCTTCTTATCGAATACCTGCTTGGTCATCTGTTGATGGTCCTGAATTCTGATCATTACCTGCTCTCTGGCCTGCTGGACTTCTACAAGTTGATGAATCTTTCTGATCATGTCATTGGGCTCTTCTTAATAATCCTGGAAGAATTTTTCTATGGGAATGGCTAGCTGAGAAGGGAAGACAGCTTCTGCTCCGTAGACTAACTGGAAAGGGGATATGCCTATAGATCTCTTTGTGGTCACCCGATCATCCCATAGAGCAAATTTCAGCTTCGAGTTCCAATACCTTTTGTTGTCTTCCAATAATCTTTTGATGATCCTTATTAGGCTTTTGTTGGAGGATTCTACCAAACCATTGCCCTGGGGGTAGTATGGGGTGGAGTGAATCAGTTTGATCCCAAATTGTTCACAGAACTTGACTAACGGCTCAGCCTTGAAAGAGGTTGCGTTATTAGTAAAAATATTTCTTGGACAGTCGAACCTTACGATGAGGTCTTCCAGGAATCCAATGATTACCTTGTGGGAAGCACTCCTGGTAGGGATAGCTTCAATCCACTTAATAAAGAAATATATGGTAGTCAGGATCCATCTGTACTGCCCGCTGGAAGTAGTGTGGATTTCTCCAATAAAATCTAGGCCCCATTGCTGGAAAGGTCCCGAAATGACTACAGTTTGTAAGGGCAGAGACTTGAGTTGTTGCTTTCCCGAAAATCTTTGTCATGGGATATAGGCTCTAACTCCTCTATGGACATCAGGAAACAAGGTGGGCCAGTAGTACTCAGCTCTGAGAATTTTGTGGGCTATGGTATTCTAGGAATGGTGCCCTCCACATAGACCACTGTGAAATTCGACCATGATCCTGTCGGCCTCTCGTGGATCCATGCATTTTAAAAGCACTCCCAGGGGGTCTTTCCAATATAAAATTTGATCGATAAGGCAATACCTGACTGCCTTGAGCTTCAGAGCTCTTGCATTGTTTCTTTGCAGGCCATCTAGGGGCCGCAACTCTTGCAGAAAATATATGACATCCTTATACCAAGGACATCGAGACAACAAGGGTTTTGTTTGAGGGTCTACGTCGGACAACTGATTCTGTTGATTTTCTAATTGTCCATTGACGAAATCCACCCCCAAAGATTTGCGATTATCTTTAGCCAACAATCTGGCTAAGTCTTGACCCTTGATCAACCTGGTAGGCCTTATTTCCAAGTCAAATTCCAGGATCTTGGCGATCCATTTACTTCTATACCCCTCAATGTCAGGCTCGATAAGGATGTCCTTCACAGAGGCTGAAGGAACGTATACAGTCACTTTTGAGTGCAGGACATAGACTCTGAAGGATTTGAGAGCTTTCACTAAGGCATAGGCCTGTTTCTCCATGATTTCATACCTGACCTCTGCATCTCTTAATACCTTGCTGAAGAAGGCAATGGGTTTCTCCCGCCCTTCCTCATTTTTCTGCAACAAGACCACTGCTATTGTATCAAAAGAAGTGAAAGAGAAGATTAGGAAATCTTTGGAATAGTTAGGACTAATCAACACATGTGCTTCATTCAATGCCCTTTTTATTTGGATAAAATATTCCCTGGGTTCGGCCGTCCATTTCACTTCACTTCCCTTCTTGAGCATGGTTGTGATGTGTTTCACCAGCTTATCAAAATTCGAGATGAATCTCCTCAGAAAATTAATCTTCCCCAAAAAGGCCTAAACTTCCTTCTTAGACCTGGGAAGTGACAGGGTCCGAATTTCCTCCACTCTGCTAGGATCAATCCTCACTCCTTATGCTGATACTATATGGCCTAATAGCTTCCCCTCCTCCATAGAAAACAAAGATTTTTTGGGATTTAGGGAAAGGCCAAACCTCTGGCACTTCGAAAAAAAAATTTCTCAGGTGACAGCAGTGCTCTTCGTGAGACCTGGAGAAAATTGTTATGTCATCTAGATAGATCACCACAAACTTATCTTTCTCCCCGATGAAGGCTATATCCATGGCCCGCTGAAATGTGGCCCCTGCATTCATCAACCCAAAAGGCATTTTGGCATACATGAATGTTCCCCAAGGAGTGGTGAAGGTCATTTTTTCTCTGTCCTCAAGCATGACCGATATCTGA
Source organism: Picea glauca (assembly GCA_000966675.3). Lineage (NCBI taxonomy): Eukaryota > Viridiplantae > Streptophyta > Pinopsida > Pinales > Pinaceae > Picea > Picea glauca. The sequence continues at coordinate 347,757 of JZKD02S1884765.1, forward strand.
TTATAACCAGAAAAACCGTCGATCATGGAAATCCTAGATGCATCGGTTACCCTCCTATGTTATCCTCCAAATACTAGGATAGTAGCATATGTGAGGTCCATCTGCAAATTCCCCCCCAGTCTTTTTATCCAAGATATTAACAACAACATACCGAATTTGGGGGGGACATCAGCCACTACAATATCGATGACCACACTTTTCATGGGCAACTGAAACAAGGTCACAACCAAGTCTTTGATAACCCCGAGACATTGAACTTTCCTGGAGTCGAAGGAATAGAGGTCATGATAGGCTCGGGTGACTTCTAGCCCTAATTCTTCCATGGCAATTTTGGGCATGAGGTTGTGAGAAGCCCCTTAATCCATCAAGAAGGTGTGCAGTACCTTGTCATGTATGTTCAAGGAAGTGTAGAAGGGAGGGGATGAGTCATTCCTATCTTCTACCATAGGACCTAGAATAACTGTAGGATTTTCATCCTTAAAATTAATGGAGTCTATGGGAAGGCATGAGATCTCAGACTGTAAAATATCAGAGAAGCATTTCTTGAACCCTTCATGTTTAATCAACTCGGTTAGGGGCACAGGGATTCTGATTTTCTGAATTTCATGCTCGAAATTGAAAGAAGGTGTAAGCTTCTGGATTTCTCTTATTTTGGGAACATGACTCTGAACTATGGGAGAGAGGGATCGGGTCTTCTTACCTCTGTGACTGTCTGCTACTTCATTAGTAGGTTCCTCTGTTCTAATGGACTGCTCAGGAACCTCGGGTGCTACTGTCTTTCTCTTAGACCTCAGATCATACCTGCCTTGGCTGCCACTAGCCTTTCCTTCCTTGCTCAATTCATTTAGCTGAATATCCATGAGAGACTCCTCATATGCTAATTGAGTGAGATGAGGGAAAGGAGGAGTGTCTCTGAAGCAATGGATTTCAGGATCAAGCTCGTATGTTTCCCCTTCTTCTTCCTCGACCATAAAATTGTTTTGAAAAGGGGCCTAAATTTTCTGGTCTTCTTTGTCTCTTCCCCTCTCTCTATGCACAGTCGGGGAATTAATATTGTTGGGCCTCCTGAAACCTCATTTGTTTTCATCATTTTGGGGGAACTTGTATGCTTTCCTCCCCTCCACCTTCATTCTCTCCATCTCTGTAGACAGATATTTCACCATCCTGGTCAGCTCATCCACTTGAGGGTGGGGCACCGATGGGCCAGAAGTGGAGGCTTCCAACTTTCCCTTTCTTCTGTCTGTGTCAGCCTTGTTCCTCAGTATGTTAGCTGCTAATACATTGGATTCCACTTCTATGGCCGCATATTGCATTTGAGCTAAGGAGGTGGCTCTTCTTTCTCTCAATAGAAGACAAAAATTAGGGACAAACGCACTAGCATAAGAAATCTTAGTCGAGGCTTCTGAGGGTTTTATTTCAGCATGGATTTTGTTATACATTTTATTGAATCTTTTGGAGAAGTCTGAGACAGACTCTCCTTCCATATTCTTCAAAGAACCGAACTCTATCATGTAATACATGAAATCCTTCCTATCTCCCCATTGTCTCAGGAAATCACTATCCAGGGCTTCGATCCCAACAATAGATCCGGGGGCCAATCCTCTAAACCACTTCCTCACCTCACCATCCAGGCTCTGGACGAAGACTCTCATCCAGACATATTCATTTTCAATGTTCAGGTTGTCTGCATAACTGTAGAAAGAAGCCAGGTGGTCTTCCGCAGTTATGTCCCCTTCCCCAGTGAACTTGGGCATATACTTCAAGTAATCTCCAGCAGGGATAGGGTTCATAGGATGGGGTAGGATTAAGGGAGCATATCTGGTAGCAACTATGGCGTCCATTCTATTTAGAGGGGGATTAGCACCAGCCATAGGAATATTAGGTGGAGGAGAACTCGGAGGAGATGGAGTTCATGAAGGAACTACTTGGAATGAGTTTTGAAGAGGAATGGGAAACAAAAGGGGATTTAAGGAGAAGGCTAATGAGCTCAAGTCAGCAGATGCTCCCTTTTGTGCAGAAGTGGTAACAGTAACAAGAGGAGGAGTGGGGAAATCTTCAGTGGTTCTGGGTCTATGCCAAAGTACGACTTCATAGGATAGGGGAGTGACAAGGGTTTCTCCCTCCAATTCCAGACCAGGAGGGGAAAACTCAGCAGGAACACTCCCGAAATTCAGGAAACGGGACACCTCGGAAGGAGGTCGGTCAAGAAACTGAGGAGGAAAAAATGGAGTTCTTACAGAAGGAGATGGCGGGTTACCTATTTCAGCAATGGAAGCTCCTTCTTCAGGGGCCTTTCCTTTCCTGAGAACCACCTCTGGATCAGTTTCAGGTGTAGCTAGAGGCAGCTGTGGATGAGACCGTGTCTGTCTGCCTCTGAAAGCCACAATTAATACATGAGGTTCACCATAGTGGAGTCGTCACAATGGAGTCACTAGGTGAAAAGAAGCAATCTTTAAAGGCTCTGATACCTGATGCACCTTCATAATCAGAGGCTCAATGTCGTTCAATCCCAAGGAAAATTTTCAACTTCGTCCCCGGCAGCGGCGCCAGAAATGTTGGCGATGGAAGTCACCCCTGGATTGCAACAGGGGTAGAGCCCGACGCCCATCAGTTTATATCATGATTTGTTTAATGAGGTGATCGAATGGAAGTTAACTCAAAACGATGTGGTTTTAACTCCAAAACTAGGCCAGACATGCATGGGCAAGTGAGGTATTAGATAACTTCAGACAGTGATTTGTAGTAAGGGTGAGTAGGGGGAAGACTTGTATAAGAGAAAAGCAGAGGTCTATTGTAAACATTAGGTTTCTAACAGAATGTAGGGGAAAACATCTAAACACAAGATCTTCTTACATTCAAATGTATAAAACTGGAGAATACAACAATGCAACGATAAATCCTTTATCACAACATAATTGCAATCATTCGCACAAATCAGTCGATCACAAACTCTCTCAGTATGAGATGAAAACTAGATGGAGTGAGAAGATTTTCTTTCATAAAACAAGAAATCTTACATACCGATGCATAACCAGAGAACTAGAGAGTCTGTTAAAACTTTACAATCGGGAGCTTCACTCTACCATCGATAGATTACAAAAATGCAAAAAACTGAGTCTATATACTCATAAAATTCTCCTAATAGAAACGTGCTCAATCATCCAATGGCTTGGTGTCTCTTCAGCCAAATTCGGACGGGTATTCTTTGTCATATTCCACCTTAACTGTGCGTGGCTCCTGCAAGGGGAGTAGTTGGGCCATTAAAAACTGAGCTAGCATGTGCATACCTCCTTCGGCTAGTCGAGAACTCAGCATGACTTCTCTGGAAAAATGGGTACACAGGATCCTCTCAAGCAGACCACTTTCCAGACCCTCCATACCTCATACTTAATGAATGAGGAGAGGTTTCAACCACCCCTTCTTACCTTCATTTATTCTAAGTGCAGACCAGGATCGAGGTCAGGCCCGATGGCAACTGGAGGTCGTGACGGGCCTCTCTGTGACTGAACTCGATAGCTTTATCCCCTTTTGCGCAACTCTTCTCTTTCCCAAGTGACCATGAGCTGTGACCATGTGCTTATTCCCAAGGTGCTTTCGGCATTCGTGAATAGGAAGGGGCTGATCCCTGTTTCTTGAAATCGAGATGAGCGAAACGCCGAGACAGCTTAATCTGGCGCGATGCGCCCCTCTAGATCTGACGGTTCTGAACTCTCTCGACGATGCTGTGGGCCCGGGTCCTGGACATTCTCGACACCTCGCGCATCGGGAATACGACAATGTTGCACCTTGCACCTCGAAATTGCGATGGGCGAAACGACGAGGAGCCTAATCACGTGCCAAGTGTCTCCTGTGAACGGACGGTCGAGATTGCTCCATGACACTACGGACCCACCTTTGGGTGCCTTCGGCGCTTTTGGGGTTCAAGGTTTTGAGAGATAGGACATCATGGAACCTTCACCCCTTGAACTCCCGAATGTCGAAACGTCAACGTGACTAGATCTCGTGCCACGCGTCCTTTGGATGGATGGTTGCTATCTTTCCCTGCACATAATATGGGCGCTAACCATTGCGCTAACCTCGGTGCAACTTCACAAATTGTGATTTCCCACCAACCGTTGATCTATTCCTTTGGATGAATCTTTATCGTTGAAATGAGGTTGCTCGCTCACTTGATTTAAGCCCCGAAGTTGACTTCTTCTGTGTTGTGCTCGGGCGCTTCTCGCGCCACTTGTAGACCTGAACATCCTCGTGCCTCAGAAGAGAAATGTTACTAACAATGTGTATGAGGATGATTAGTGTTGATCTACTAGATATGATATAGGTTACTATGGTTAAGTGCTGAAACACTGTAAATATGAGTATTCACTGCGAAGCTCTATGTTGTCTGCGAAGTATAATAAGGGTTAAATATTGATGAATGATCTATTCTAAGTTCCATGTAAAATATATAATCAAAGATCTGTGTCCCAACTAAGGTTGCAGACACCTGAGTCTTGCAACCCCCCCTGCCTCTACCTCAGGTGAGACTTCATCTTCTTTGCAAGTGTTTCCTAAAGGGCCGGTAGTTAGAAATTTGTTGGTTCTCTCTTGAGCGTTGAACCCTAGGTCTGCCCATGTGCCAACAAATGGTTCTGTTTCCAGGACTTGAAACTATGATTGTTGGGAACTGAGGAAGAAGAAATTTTGTGCAAAAGAAAGCTTTGTGCATAGATTTGTTTCCCTAGTGCACATCTTTTTACTCAACCTGTGAAGCTTTGTGCCAAGAATAAGGTCAGATATGAAGAAAGGAAGATCAAATTTGAAGAAAAGAAGTGAGATCTGAATGCTTTGTTCTCTAAGAAAAGTAAAAGTGGGAATTTCTGAAAGAAAGAGGTCAGATCTGCAGAAAAGAGGTAAGATTTGTAAGCCACGTGCTCTAATAAGGGTAAGAATAGTTAAAAGTTCTTAGATCTGGAAGATTTGTGCTCTGTAGAAGTAAGATAAGTGAATTTTTTTGTTTCTATAGCATGGATCTAGGTATGTTTGATAGATTTGGTCCTTGATTAAAACCTAGGGAATTAATAGATGAAATAAAGTTTGATATGAGTAGATCTGATAAGAATAATGATAGATATGTTATACCTATGCATAGAAATAATGTTTGGACTAACAAATGGATGTAGGATCCTAGAAATATTTTTTTGCAAGCTGTTGGCAGCCAATTCACTTTTTCTATTATCCTATAAGATGCCTACACCTTTGTCTTGCAAACATCAAATTTTATCGCAATTTTTAGATAAATGACATTTTCATTTCTTGCGACATTTACACACTTGTTTTCGTTTTGTTTTCATGACTGTAAGCGTGAAAACTGAATCTTTCGAAGTTACATTTTGATCACTATCTGAACTGTCATGATATTTTTATCAATGTGCCTACTGTGCTTACCTTTTGTTTATCATTATGTATCTGGAAGAACTTTCAAACTATACTCATTGGTCATTCTTATATTGATTGTGTGATTGAGTTTCATTGAGTTTGCAATACATTAATATTTGGATTTACACTTTTTATGACATGCCTGATCATTGATTCTATGAAAATGCATAGGGGTTATGATTGATTTTTATTTTTATATATATGATATAATCCTTATGGTAATCTTTTTATAACTTTTGGCTTGTCAACTACATGAACACCATTTGGCACCTTGGCTAAACTTTTGATTATATACATTGGCGCATAGTTGATTTTGGGTTTTGATTTATATGTCGGATGTTTGAACACTATGGAATAACGTTTGCATGCATTGGTATACACATTTTATTTCATTGGTTGTACACATGACTTAATGGTTGAACTAGTATTATGGAGTGAACAACTAGGAAAATTGGCGGTTGTACTTGGGTAATGAATATTTCGCATGGCAGACTCCACCACCTTCGCATGCTCGCATTTATGCTTATCCCTTTTGGCTCGTTCATTGTTGTTGGTTCGGGTAGCTCTGTTACTGTGTGTGTTGCTGAATTCAAACCCTTCCCTTACCATGCGTTCGGCTCCATGGAACCAGTCGTGCGAGTCGAACCCAATGGCAACCAGGCACTGTTAATGTTTGACAATGCCCGCCAAGATTTGGAAGACAATGGATGGCTTACCTTCGTGAAACGATTTGAGGGTTTTAACCTTTGTGTAGCGTGACAATTTTCCATGACCTTCGATGGCTATCGAGCCAAGATAGGCGATATACAGTTAGAGATTCATGAATATTTTATCAGCTCAACCACGGGGTTACCTACCTCGGGACAACGGTGGTTTAAGAATTGCAAGGTCGAGGAAGTGCCGTGGACATTGTTGTTTCTATCTCGTAGAGTCACCTCCTGTGACCGAGGTATGCCCATCTCTGCACTCAAACCATGATGGCACGATACTTTAATAGTAATAAAGCAGTTCATGACCTGTGAAGGTTGATACGGGCTTGTGTTCCTCCACCACCTACGTTTGTTGATGATTTTTATAAGGTATCCTCTAAACATGCCTTTCTGTTTTCATCAGAGCGTGTATAAAATGTCTAAGAAGTTTAAGAGGCACAAGGATGACAACAGCCTGTTTCATCATGGGCTTATTAAGCTCATCGTTGTTTATCATTTGAGTTTGCTTGGTGATAATTGGAAGGCTTTCATTGCCCGTAATGGATTTGAAGACACAGACCCTATACAGGTTGATAAACCCGTGGTAATTGAAACCAAACCCGAATCGCCTATACCCTTACATCTTCTACTACCCAAACCCTCGGCCGACCTTCCTATCAACTTACCCGACACTGTAAGTAAGAGAGAAGAGGCCATTAAAAATCCTATGAGCAAGAAACCTAAGGTAAAACCTACTGCTAACGATAAGGGTAAAAGGAATGCACATTTGATTTCACGGATGGCAAGGAACAAGGTAAAACCCTCTGCTGAGTCAAACCCTATCATCCTAAGTGAGGAATCCGATTCTGATATTGAGCATTTTCTGGCCAGCGAATACCCCTACTCGCAAGATTTATGTCCCGAACCCTCTTATGATTTTGTATCGAACCTACCCCCCTGCCTAAAGGACGACCCTAACTACCCAGGTATTAAATTGCCTCGTGAAACCCTCGGTCATTTGGCCAAACCCTCGAAACCTACACAGACATCTTGTGACCAATGCAATTCATGGTTAGAACGATATTATGTTGATGTTCCTATACTCCAGTCAAAGATTCAATCTTTGGAAGACCAGATTGCAATGCTAACTAGTCAAAAAGCCAAGCTCCGAGCGATAGATAAAAAGAAAAAGACAACCGGCTCCATCCTGTTCAAAAACGTGGAATCAACCATGGCTGTTGTAAATTCCAAGTTGGCATAATCAAGTGGTCTCGTCGCTACACAGGTATGGAAAATTTGATATCATTTGTTTTTGTAAATAATCTAGGTTGATATAACGATTTGAATTCAGTTTTAAATAGTTCTGTTCACATATTGAATGGCTCTGTTATATTGCGTGCATTCTATATATAGCTTTGCTTTGAATAAAAAGAAATTTCGATTCAATATACGATCTGATTATTCCTAGTATAGAAATCAATAGATTTTGATTGGATTTGAGTTATATTCATTTGAATTTGTTTGATTGTTTGCTTTCAAATGAATTGGTTTGTATCCGATTTGAAAAGGAAATTTTTCATATTCAGTTTAAAACATAATCGTGTTCGGATTTGATTTTGTTATGATCCATATGCTATGGCTGGTAAATGATTTGCTTGAGTTTGATTGTTATGATTTGCTCGAATTCGATTTCGTTATCATTGGTATGCTATGATTGGTAAATGTTTTTGGGAAAATACTTGCTACGATGTCGTGTCCTGCGATGTTCTATATTTGATTGTTTCTGAGTTAAGGATAATGACTCAGTTTCTTTGATGAAAACAATACGCTCAAATAACATTCACGCCCGAATCGGGAAATGAATCTGAATCATAACAACTATGTGAAAACCTCAACCAATCGATTTTCTCTTATTCTAATTTGGCAAGTTTGTTCTATGAGTTGAGTTCAGATTATAATTGATGCTCTGTATTTTAAATTTGTGAAATGAATTGGTCAAACACTGTTATGATTCGTTTAATTGAAACGATTGTGATCAAAATTAATCGATCTTGTTTGCTCATTGTGAAATGATAAAAGATCGAAATATATAACAAATTATGTTTGATTTATCCTGTTGTTGGTCACTATAATTGCTTAATTAATTTCAAACAACCAAGTGAAACATAAATTATCAACCCAGGGAAGTCTTTTGTTTCAAAGATAGCCGTGCACTATATATGCTCAATTCCAAAAGCACTTAGTGTTGTAGTAAAGAAAATTATTCTACCTATTCTTTCTGGAATGAACTGAAGCTCTGGATTGAATTACAGGAAAGTAATCTCCCTATTGCAATTCTTTATGGTTCAAATTAATAATCCTAGATTACATTTAAAATAACATTGCAATAGGTAAGAACAACTATCTTGCAATCAGAGAACAGGACCCTTACTCTCAAACAGAGACTCAGTGCTAACACTCTTTTATGAAAGCAATAG
>JZKD02S1884765.1:356350-371237 GCA_000966675.3 Picea glauca
CTGGCTAGCACACTTGCAGGGATAAAAGGAATTCTACAGAAGACAAGGTGTTGCAGTCCCTTCCTGGCTGAGCAGGGACTTTTAACCAAATCTCTGGCTAGCACACTTGCAAGGATAAAAGGAATTCTATAGAAGACAAGGTGTTGCAGTCCCTTCCTGGCTGAGCAGGGACTTTTAACCAAATCTTTGGCTAACACACTTGCAGGGGAAAGAGATCTACTGAAGTCAAGATGGTTAGATTCCTTCCTGTCTGAGCAGGAACCTTTTATCCAGACCTCTGTTTAACACGACTGAAGTAGGAATGAGTTCTACAGAGGGTCTGACATTTTAATCCCTTTCTATCTGTGCAGGAATCTTTAATCAAACCTCTGCTAACATAGAATCACCACACAAGATTGCTGATAAAAAGAATTACAAATTATATTCAATAACTAAGACAGAGTCAGTAGTGTTTTAGCAACGCAAAATCCATCAAATAGTGTTTCAGCAAATAGCAGTCAAACAGACTATAAACAAGAATTAAACAATCACACTTCTAACTAAGGGGTGAATCTTGTGAAGAAGGTGGGCCCTCCCTTCTCACAAGATTCCCCTGAAACGGGAAAACTTAGAGACGAATTATCAAAGCAGTCTTCTATTCATCTATTGAAATATCATATTACAAATTGGAAAGATCGAACACGTCCCGCTTCTCTGAAGTTCTTAGTACATAAAAAGTTCGATGCCCGAATGGTGATTTCCCTTGAATTTTAAAGGGAAATCCCATCGATACAATCATTACAAGGCAGATCTGAATCCCATACTAAGTCAGATTTTCTTTCTAAATTAGCATAGGGTGTCCTATCTTCACGCAACTGACTGCTAATGCAGGGGCTGGATGAAGCATTGCTGTGACGGCTGGTGTAACGACTTCTTCACATAGCTACTAGTGTTGTTTCAGCATTGCAATTCATGTCCTATTCAGCCACGTGAGTTGCGCTCTTGACTGTGTCGGTTTGACTGCTAGCTATCAGGACTCGTGTTTCAGCATCATGGCGGCCTCCTCTGTGTCTCAGCATCTGCACTTCTGAACTGAGTGATTGCTCTGTGTTTCGGCTTATGCGTCCTCAAATTGTGTAGCAGCTCCATGTTTCAGCATCTGCATCTTCGGACTGTGTAGCAGCTTCCGTGTTTCAGCAGCGACTTAGATAGTTCTGTGTTTCAACATCGGCCTTGAATACTATTCTGCAAATATGGACACTTATGCGCTTCTAATCAATGGTTAGGTCAAAAAGTAATGTAAAGTATTATGCAAAACAGATTAAGCATATAATAATGAGAAAGGACATTATATACCTTGTAATGATCAGATGTAGTGATATTATGAGTCTAAACACTAGTGATGAAGGGTATAATAATGACAAAAAGTATGGGAAAAAAGGTGCAATATGTGTTCCTAACACCTGTTACGATTTTGTTTGTGATAGTTACGAGACAGTTACGATTTGAATTCGTTCACGGCCTAAACCGCTTGCTATACAGTTATCGTGATTCACAAGTGTAATGAAGTGTTTGTGATTTGTTTTGTTTTCAATTGAATACCAAAACAATTTCATAACAGACGGATTCGATTTGTTGAGCAATGATTACGATGTTGTTACATGTGATTTCATTTACACGACTTATGACAATAACCGAAACAGAGTATTGCTATCTCTGTATTCGGTTAAATGATGTGGATCCTGTCTGAGTTCATAATGGAATAACGGTTTCAATTTATGATTCGTTCTCAAATAATTGTTGAATGATAATTGAATTAAATCTCCTTAAAAGATTTTCAATTAGTTTCAATTCTGATTCTGTATCTTTATTTAGACTAGCTACAAAATCAGATGATTCTGTAGCTTGTCTATAGAATTAGATTTTTATTGTTTTATTAATAAAGGATCCTTCTAACTTGTCCATTTCTGACCTGTTTCAGGTAAATTCGAATTGCATGGGACATGCTGGATAGTTCAAGAGATATTTGGGTGTTTTAGTTTTATTTTAGTTTCCTAGTTTAGTTAAAATTGGGATATCCTCCCAGATTTTTGTAAAACAGTTTTAACTTTCACAGGGAGGTTTTACCCTGTGGAAAACCTTTAAATACTTATTATTTTTGTAATAATGATCATCCTCATTCGTGGGAGAACAAAGATATGGAATTATAATACAAACAGAGGCAGAAATTGATGTTTTTCTACAGCTTTAGCTTTTCAAGATATCAATCTTTTGTTTCATGTTTATGTTTATCAATTTGTATTTGATTAGTGACTACTTTAGCTATCACAATCTTTGAAAAATGATATGGTTGAATTAATGTGATCCATGTCTGCTTTCTTTCACTAATTTTAAAAGTACAACAATTACTTAGTTCAGCTTATTAATGACAGATTTCTCTTCTTCATCACCTGAACTATCATCTATAAATCTTTGCATACAGGTTTATCTAATTGTAGAGATTTGTAAATTATAAGATTGTTGTTTCTTTTATGTCATGTTTGTCCTGTATTCAACTTGCAGAGCATCGTAACGTATCGTTTACGAGAAGCTTCAGGATTATTCGGTGTGAGTTTCCTTCCTCCGATCTGCTAGCACAGTCATCATACACAGGGCAAATCTAGAGCATTTCCAGGTTTGTTTGTTGTTTATTTGTTTAGTACATTTGTTAGTATTTTATTTAGATATATGTGTATTTAGTATATTAGATTGTTTAATTTCAATAAGTTTTATTTCTTGTTCATAAAATCAAAAAATCAACAAAAATATCTTTCTTTGTCTTAGGGCAGAATATAATGAGTTTTTCAGGTTTTATTTAAATCTGTGAATTGTAGATATTGTATATTTTGTGAATAAGTTATATTTCAGTTAGTAGTTAGTATAGTAATAATTAGTTTGTTTTATTTAGTGTTAGTTAGTTTAGTTTGTTTTATTTAATGTTAGTTAGTTTAGTTTGTTTTATTTAGTTTTAATTAGATTAGTTAGTTTAGATTAGTTTTCTTTTGTTCTTTTAGGACCTTAGATTGGCTAACGGAGCCGCTAAAGCCGTCAGGGTGGTTCATCCCAAACGGCTTGGGTTATTAGACAACCCTGGACCGGTTCCACTCTCTCACTTGACAGATGGTCAATTTCGCCCATCAACAAATGGCGCTAGAAGGAGGGCCTGAACTTAATTAATGGCACGAGGCGGCCGCAAGACTCCTCCACCCCCAAACCGATCACCTATAGTGACCAGAAGCCATTCACATGATAATATTCCCCTTCAAGCAGAAACTACTTCAACCAACGATCCACAGATCACAGTTGAACCAACAACCCCTAATCCTACAGGTGGTGACATCTAAGAGATTGTCTGCCAATCTCTTATTAAAAAACATAGTGCCTTAGCTCGTCTTAGGCAACCAAACCATCCGTGGGGCCAACCTTTGGACTTCTCTTATATCAGAGAACAATTAGGTGGCACTGATCCTACTGTGAATCCTTCAGATCCAATCTTAAATCCTACTGCAGGAGGATCTGGGATACCTCCTTCACCACCTCCATCATCTCCTTCCTCTTCTGGAGGAGATTCTTCTGATGAAGGCAATTCACCTTCTCATCCTTCCACACCCACTACCCCAATGGAAAATCAGAACAACCCTGCTAGACCCTGGCTTGATCAGGATTTTGTAGATGTACCTGGAGCCCAACACCCTTTACCTAAGCACCCAGAGAAATGGCTTCCCAAGTTTGATCCCGACTCAAAACAGATAGCTGAAGATCATATCAAAAAATTTATGTTAGCCATTAGACTCCGCAATGTTGAACATGATGACGCTGTCTGTAGGTTGTTCCCCTACACTTTCGAGGGTAATGCATCCACATGGTACTTTTCCCAATAGCCCCATACCATCATGTCTTGGGAAAAGTTTGAGTCATGCTTTTTGTAAAAATTCGGAGACGGTAAACCTCCGGAAGTCCTAGTCATGGATCTTTTTAGCTTAAGAATGAACCGAAAAGAAAAAGTTAAAGACTTTAATCAAATATTCTTAACACTTAAAAACCGAATCCCTGCATATTATATGCCTACCGAGAGTCTTATAATAGCTTACTACACTAAAGCTCTACATCAAAGTATAGCTATTTGGGTTAAACGATCTAAGAAAGCTACGTTGTTAGAAGCCTTTGAGGAGGCCAATCAGATTGAAAAAGACATACTTAGCCTTAAGGACTCTTCCAACAATGAAACAGAGGCTAGTTCTGCCCCCAAAAAGAAGATTGAAATTCTCTCCAGACCCACTCAAAGTAAAACACAACCTGAAAACTCTGATTTGGAAAATTTAACTAAAGTTGTTCAAAAACTATCAAATCAAGTTATAGACTTAAAAAGGTCAACTGAAGAAGCTTCCTTGAGTAAAGGACCCTACAAACCCCCTTTCTGAAAGCCTTTTCTTACCAACTGACCTAACTCAACCACCGAGGGCCTTAATCTAGAAAGTCTGCAATGTGCTCTTCAAACAATTCTAGAATCCCAAGATAACTTGATACCCACTGAGACCCCTCAGGAGGTAGTTGAACAAGAAACGGTTCAAGAAGAAGAGTCTTCTCCAAACATCTTTGGACACTTCTCGGATAGCCTCTTTCAAGATAACTTCGAGACTGTTCACCCTTATAATACTAGGAGTAAGACAACAAACAAGCCTTCTACCGAAAACACCACAACTTCACCTTCAAAGCCTTCTAAATCAGCTGAGAATAAACAGAGCAATGTGAACCCCAACTTAGATTATGATGTTGTTGATGATCTTAAAAAGTTAATGGCTAACATTTCTATTTATGAGTTGTTGAAGTTTCCATTTTTGTTACAAAAGATGTTGCAAAATATTTCAGAGAACGGCAAGAATGGTAATTCAAGTGGTAACAAGGTTGTGCAAAGAAAAGTCCCTCAGAAGACTTCCACTAAAAATAATCTTGATCCTCAAGATAAAGGAAGCCTTCCTATAGTCCCTGTAAATAATGTAAATAATGTAAATAATGTAGATAAAGTAGCATTAGAAATTGCGAGTAAGAAGCCACAAGCTATTACTCCTAGTACTCGCAAAAATGTACCTCCTTTTCTTTTAACTTTCGAGATTTTCAATAGAAATGTGCATAATTGTATGGTGGAATCAGGAGCATCATCTAATGTGATGCCTTGGTCTATCTGCCAAAAGATTAACGCTGAAGTGGAACCATCTACTTTAAAAATAATACAATTTGATCGGACAAATGTTAAATTTATAGGCGAACTAAAAAATGTATTGATTAGATTATTGTCTAACCCCAAGGTTCATCAAGTTATTGATATAATTGTTGTAGATATTCTAGAAGTGTATGGTCTGTTTTTAAGCAGGGACTAGTTGGAGCAGCTACACGGCTACTTCGCGAAAGATTGGTCCCACCTATGGCTTCCAGAGAACGACAAGCCCAACAAGATTAAAGTGAATCGTGAGCGTTACCTTAAGTTCACAGTCACGGATTTAAATGATCCCAATGAACCATATACACCTTCTACAGATACACCTGAAGTACAAGGGATGGACACCTTCTTCGGCAACTTCATGGCCGAGGTTTCACCTATCATCAATCCAGAACAACAGTCTGAGATCGTAACATATATGCAACCAATAGCTTCTATGCAACAGTCCCATGAGCCCGATGGAAATAAAATTTGGTCTCTATATTTCGATGGTTCTAAGTCTAAATAAGGAGTTGGTGTAGGCTGCATCATTATTGATCCGGTAGGTAACAAAACATTGATAGCATGTAGGTTGGAATTTGAATGTACTAATAATACTGCAGAATACGAGGCTTTACTGCAAGGTCTCAGAAAAGCTTTGGATATGAACATTCAAAATTTAACCGTCTTTGGCGACTCTGAAATAGTGGTTAGACAGGTAAGAGATTCCATACACTGTCTTTCCCCGCATCTCAAAAGCTACCAGTATGAGGTATGGAGTTTAATGAATAAATTTTCTACGTTCAATATAAATTCCATTCCTAGATTGAATAACGTTGAAGCAGATTTATTAGCTAATGTAGCTTCTAAACTTCTTCCTGCAGAAGTCTTGTCCCCAAACGCATTCTCCATGGAGCTATTGTTTCGACCATCTGTTCCTGACAATATCACAAACTAGAGAGTATTTGACAATGATCAGCAGATCATTAACTTTCTGCACATGGAAGAAACCTTTCAAGGCACGGCGATAGATGAACGCACGCACAACGACAATTTGCACGATTTTATGGTAATACCTGATCCGAAATCTCCTGAAGCTATGTCGAACATGGTAAATTCCCTACCCAAATCCATAGTTATATTAGAGAAGTTTTATGATTTTGAAGATAAATTTAAAAAGACGGTCAATTGTAAAACTAATAGTTCCTCGTTGTCTTATGAAAAAGTGAACTTAGGAACTGATGAAAAACCTCAATGCAATAATCTAGGATTGGGATGTTCTCGACAAGAAAAAGTTGCATTCATTAAATTATTCAAAGAATTTAAATATTTCTTTGCATGGACATATGACGATCTTAAAACTTTCGATCCTAATATCATACAACATGTCATCCCGATGAAGCCCCAAACCTTACCCTTCCAACAGAAATTGAGGAAAATGCATCCTAAACTTGAACCAACTGTTCAAAAGGAATTGAATAAAATCCTAAGTGCTAAAATAATTTTTCCTGTTAGGCACACTCAATGGGTTTCCAACCTTGTCCCAGTGCAAAAGAAAAACGGGGAAATCCGACTCTGTGTCGATTTCCAAAACCTCAATAGAGCATCTGATAAAGACAACTATCCTGTCCCGCCCATGGAATAGGTCCTTCAATAGGTATCTGGTTCTGAGAGGCTATCCATATTGGATGCTTTCTCTGGATACAACCAAGTCCTGATGTCTCCACCAGACCAACTAAAAACTACCTTTCGTACCCTGTGGGGCACTTATGCTTATCGCAAAATGTCTTTTGGATTGATTAACGTCGATGCCACTTTTCAGAGAGCAATGGACATTGCTTTCTGAGGTTTAATCAATCAGTCCATCATATTTTACTTAGATGATGTGACTGTATATTCTAAAAACAAAGATGATCATCTAACTCACTTGTGAGTCGTCCTGCTGCGATGTCGTAAATACGACATCTCCTTGAACCCCAAAAAGTCCATCTTTGTAGTAGAATAGGGTAAAATCCTAGGATTCATTGTGTCTAGTGATGGAATGATTATTGACCCTGAAAGGACTCAAGTCATCGCTAAACTTCCCCCGCCTACATCCAAAAAATCCATGCAGTCTTTCTTAGGCCAAAATAACTTCGTGAGAAGATTTGTCCCCAGCTTCTTCGAAATGGTCAGACCATTATAGAACCCGATTAAGAAAGACACCCAATATCACTGGGGATCCCTAGAAAACCAAGATTTTAATGTAATAAAGAAGGCCATAATAGACGCTCTGTCTCTCATGAGCCCTGACTTCTCTCAAGATTTTACACTCTATACTTTTGCTTCTGATCGTTCCTATGTCGTCATCCTAACTCAGAAGAATGTCGAGAACAACGAAGTACCCATCACCTTTATGAGCTCTGCTTTCAAAGGTGCTAAACTTAACTACCCAGTAGTTGATCAGCAAGCCTACGTTGTTTTCAAAGGAGTTAAGCATTTCCGGTCCTATCTTTTGAAGTCAAGGATGAAAGTCGTTGTCCCCTACCCTGTCGTGAGGAACTTGTTAGTACATAAGGAGTTAGGAGAGAAGAGAGCTAACTGGGTCACCTCCTTGTAGGAGTATGACTTAGAAATCACCCCAGCTCAGATTGTGAGAGGCCAAGGATTGTGTAAGTTGGTTGTTGATTTGAAAACAGGACAGCAAGAAGATAGTGACACGTCAAACCCAGGACAAAGCGATCAAAGTTTAATCTGGTGTACACAAAACCTTGTTAGTCCTTGGTACGACGATATAAGATTCTGTCTTGAACATGGATCAGCCCCCCGTCACCTTGACCCTGCTAAAAGAAGAGAGCTGAGATTGAATTCCTCCTCCTTTCATCTGGTTAACGGTATCCTGTTTCATCAGAGTTTCGACGACGTACTGATGCGTTGTCTTGAAAAAAACGAAGCAGAAAAAGTCTTGCTCGAGTTGCATGCAGGAGAAGCTGGTGGCCACTTCGGTGGTGACACCACTGCTCATAAGGTTCTGAGAGTTGGTTATTACTGGGCCACATTGTTTAGAGACGCCCATGCCTTGTGTCGTAAATGTATCATCTGTCAGAAAGCATCAGGGTGGTTACAAAAACCAGCCTTCCCCTTGCAACCCGTTTTAGTAGATTCTCCTTTCCAGCAATGGGGTCTTGATATCATAGGTCCAGTTAATCCTCCGTCCTTGCAACAACACAAGTATATTGTGACAGCCACAAATTACTTTACTCGATGGTCTAAAGTTGCTGCGTTAATAACTGTCAACACCAGTCAGGTAATTGCCTTTCTAAATTCGAATATCATCACTCGTTTCGGTATCCCTGATTGTCTGGTCTTTGATAACGCTTCATACTTTTCTTCTCTTGAGATGAGCGAGTTCACTTTGGAAAAAGGAATTAATCTGAAGTACTCTACTAGTTACTACCCCCAGGGCAACGGATTAGCAGAATCAACAAACAAGAATTTAATCAAAATAATCAAGAGAACTGTGGTTGAAAATCACAAGAATTGGCATAATGCATTGCTGAACGCACTATGGGCTGATAGGGTAACGCCAAAAGATGTTATAGGTAACTCCCCCTTTTTTCTCGTTTATGGTAGAGAAGCAATTCTGCCACCTCACATTCTTCTTCCTTTGCTTCAGTTGTCACAAAAGATCCAAGAAGAATATTGTCCCCCTCTAGAAAACCGAATTAACGCTTTGATGAAGCTAGAAGAAGTAAGAGCCCAAGCTAAGCATAAGTTAGATCAACATCAACAATTGGTTAAAATCTAATTCGATTCTAATTCTGCTTCTGATAGGAATTTTGAAGTAGGCGATCTCGTCTTAAAGTGGGACAAACCGCATGAGGGAAAGGGAGAGCACACTAAATTTCAAAAATTATGGCTTGGGCCATTTTTAATTGCTGAAAAGTTGGGTCCTAGTTCCTTTTGATTGCAGAATCTTGAAGGGCAGCTTGACACCTACCCGGTGAATGGACAAGCCCTGAAAAGATACTTTTCTTAATAACTACCCTTGTATATTATGTACATATTTTTCTTTTATTTTTCTACTTTCGTTTGCTTTCTGTTTTGATTTGAATTTATCAGTTTTTTGTGTTTTTTGAAAAATACACATACTTGTACACTAAGCTATTCAGACAAAGACGATAAGAGATTTTCTTCACTGAAATAACTTCTGAAAAAATTTGTGCAAACATCAATGATATATTGCTGAAGTTGATAATTTGTGTTGGAAAATTTTGTTGTTTGAAAGAAGTCTACTGATTTCAATCTCTTAGCGAAGCTTGTCAAGATCATCTATTATCTTTTTATGCTGTCCCTTTTCCGTAAAGGAATGACTCAAAAGATGTCTCCCTGTCGTAGGAAGTTGTTTTTATAAATAAAATATCTATGGAACTAAATAAAGGATGGTTCTAAAAAATTCTAATGAGGTCTGAAAAAATATGTTAAAATATCAAGATTTTCAGCGTCACCCCGCTCAGCTATATATCTATGAAAAACAAAATAAATTTATGAATAAGAGTTGTGGGAAGTGTTTGTAAACCCGCCGAGATACTGAACAAGTCTACTTGCAGTGGGTAAATGCATGCATGGCGCCAAGACAACTTCATCGGGGTACTGAACAGGCCCGCTGGTAGCGAAGCAATGTCGGGTATATGAAAATTTNAAAAAAAAAAAAAAAAAAAAAAAAAACCTCTTTAATGTCCTTTATTCTAATCCAGAACTTCTTAACAGGATACGGATGTCAGAGTGGGTTAAATGGAAACCCTGTCGAGGCTATGGATGCCTGCTAGCAGTAGTGGCTATGCCAACAATATTGGAGATTTTATCTTTAATATCGTGACTTGCTAATCTTAAGAGTGTTATTGGTTTTTATCTTTTGAAACACTGCTGGAAAAGATGGTTCATGATGATGTTTGTATGATTTTCTGGTTTTTATTTTTGAGTTGAAATTTTCTTTGCTGTCCTAATCTGGATTTGTTTATTTTGACAGAGATAACTACTTCTACCAGTGTGTCACCATTGTTGGTAGCCAATTCACTTTTTCTATTATCCTATAAGCTGCCTACACCTTTGTCTTGCAAACATCAAATTTTATTGCAATTTTTAGATAAACGACATTTTCATTTCTTACGACATTTACACACTTGTTTTTGTTTTGTTTTCATGACTGTAAGCGTAAAAACTGAATCTTTCGAAGTTACATTTTGATCACTTTCTGAACTGTCATGATCTTTTTATCGATGTGCCTACTGCGCTTACCTTTTGTTTATCATTATGTAGCTAGAAGAACTTTCGAACTATACTCATTGGTCATTCTTATATTGATTTTGTGATTGAGTTTCATTGAGTTTGCAATACATTAATATTTGGATTTACACTTTTTATGACATGCCTGATCATTGATTCTATGAAAATGCATAGGGGTTATGACTGATTTTTCTTTTTATATATATATGATATAATCCTTATGGTAATCTTTTTATAACTTTTGGCTTGTCAACTACATGAACACCGTTTGGCACCTTGGCTAAACTTTTGATTATATACATTGGCGCATAGTTGATTTTGGGTTTTGATTTATATGTCGAATGTTTGAACACTATGGAATAATGTTTGCACGCATTGGTATACACATTTTATTTCATTGGTTGTACACATGACTTAATGGTTGAACTAGTATTATGGAGTGAACAACTAGGAAAATTGGCGGTTGTACTTGGGTAATGAATATTTCGCATGGCATACTCCACCACCTTCGCATGCTCGCATTTATGCTTATCCCTTTTGGCTCGTTCATTGCTATTGGTTCAGGTAGCTCTATTACTGTGTGTGTTGGTGAATTCAAACCCTTCCCTTACCATGCGTTCGGATCCATGGCACCAGTCGTGCGAGTCGAACCCAATGGAAACCAGGCCCTGTTAATGTTTGACAATGCATGCCAAGATTTGGAAGACAATGGATGGCTTACCTTCGTGAAACGATTTGAGGGTTTTAACCTTTGTGTAGCGCGACAGTTTTCCATGACCTCCGATGGCTATCGAGCCAAGATAGGCGATATACAGTTAGAGATTGATGAACAGTTTATCAGCTCAACCACGGGGTTACCTACCTAGGGACAACGATGGTTTAAGAATTTCAAGGTCGAGGAAGTGCCGTGGACATTGTTGTTTTTATCTCGCAGAGTCACCTCCTGTGACAGAGGTATGCCCATCTCTGCACTCAAACCACGATGGCATGATACTTTAATGGTAATAAAGCAGTTCGTGACCTATGAAGGTCGATACGATCTTGTGTTCCTCCACCACCTATGTTTGCTGATGATTTTCATAGGGTATCCTCTAAACATGCCTTTCTATTTTCATCGGAGCTTGTATAAAATGTCTAAGAAGTTCAAGAGGCACAAGGCTGACACTAGCCTGTTTCATCATGGGCTTATTAATCTCATCGTTGTTTATCATTTGAGTTTGCTTGGTGATAATTGGAAGGCTTTCATCACCCGTAATGGCTTTGAAGACACCGACCCTATACAGGTTGATAAACCTGTGGTAATTGAAACCAAACCCAAACCGTCTGTACCATTGCATCTTCTACTGCCCAAACCCTCGGTCGACCTTCCTATCGACTTACCCGACACTGTAACTAAGAGAGCAGAGGCCATTAAAAATCCTATGAGCAAGAAACCTAAGGTAAAACCTACTGCTAATGATAAGGGTAAAAGGAATGCACGTTTGATTTCACAGATGGCAAGGAACAAGGAAAAACCCTCTACTGAGTCAAACCCTATCATCCTAAGTGAGGAATCTGATTCTGATATTGAGCATTTTCTGGCCAGCGAATACCCCTACTTGCAAGATTTATGTCCCGAACCATCTTATGATTTTGTATCGAACCTACCCCCGTGCCTAAAGGACGACCCTAACTACCCGGGTATTAAATTGCCTCGTGAAACCCTCGGTCAATCAGCCAAACCCTCGAAACCTACACAGACATCCTGTGACCAATGCAATTCATGGTTAGAACGATATTATGTTGACATTCCTATACTCCAGTCAAAGATTCAATCTTTGGAAGACTAGATTGCAGTGCTAACTAGTAAAAAATCCAAGCTCCGAGCGATAGATAAAAAGCAAAAGACAACCGGCTCCATCCTGTTCAAAAACGTGGAATCAGCCACAGTTGTTGTAAATTCCAAGCTGGCATAATCAAGTGATCTCGTCTCTACACAGGTATGGAAAATTTGATATCATTTGTTTTTGTAAATAATCTAGGTTGATATAATGATTTGAATTCAGTTTTAAACAGTTCTGTTCACATCTTGAATGGATCTGTTATATTGCGTGAATTCTATATATAGCTTTGCTTTGAATAAAAAGAAATTTCAATTCGATATATGATCTGATTATTCCCAGTATAGAAATCAATAGATTTTGATTGGATTTGAGTGATCTTCATTTGAATTTGTTTGATTGTTTTCTTTCAAATGAATTGGTTTGTATCCGATTTGAAAAGGAAATTTTTCATATTCAGTTTACAACATAATCGTGTTCGGATTTGATTTTGTTATGATCCATATGCTATGGTTGGTAAACGATTTGCTTGAGTTTGATTGTTACAATTTTCTCGGATTCGATTTCGTTATCATTGGTATGCTATGATTGGTAAATGTTTTTGGAAAAATACTTGCTACGATGTTGTGTCGTGCGATGTTCTATATTTGATTGTTTTCGAGTTAAGGATAATGACTCAGTTTCTTTGATGAAAACAATATGCTCAAATAACATTCATGCCTGAATCGGGAAATGAATCTGAATCATAACAACTATGTGAAAATCTTAGCCAATCGATTTGTTGTTATTCTAATTTGGCAAGTTTGTTCTATGAATCGAGTTCAGATTATAATTGATGCTCTGTATTTTAAATTTGTGAAATGAATTGGTCAAACCCTGTTATGATTCATTTGATTGAAATGATTGTGATCAAAATTAATCGATCTTGTTTGCTCACTGTGCAATTATAAAAGATCGAAATCTATAACAAATTCTGTTTGATTTATCCTGTTACAATTTTGTTTGTGATAGTTACGAGACAGTTACGATTTGAATTCGTTCACGGCCTAAATCCCTTGCTATACAATTATCATGATTCACAAGTGTAACGAAGTTTTTGTGATTTGTGTTGTTTTCAATTGAATACCAAAACAATTTCATAAAAGATGGATTTGATTTGTTGAGCAATGATTACGATGTTGTTACATGTGATTTCATTTACACGACTTATGACAATAACCGAAACAGAGTATTGCTATCTCTGTATTCAGTTAAATGATGTGGATCCTATCTGAGTTCATAATGGAATAACAGTTTCAATTTATGATTCGTTCTCAAATAATTGTTGAATGATAATTGAATTAAATCTCCTTAAAAGATTTTCAATTAGTTTCAATTCTGATTCTGTATCTTTATTTAGACTAGCTACAAAATCAGATGATTCTGTAGCTTGTCTATAGAATTAGATTTTTATTGTTTTATTAATAAAGGATCCTTCTAACTTGTCCATTTCTGACCTGTTTCAGGTAAATTCGAATTGCATGGGACATGCTGGATAGTTCAAGAGATATTTGGGTGTTTTAGTTTTATTTTAGTTTCCTAGTTTAGTTAAAATTGGGATATCCTCCCAGATTTTTGTAAAACAGTTTTAACTTTCACAGGGAGGTTTTACCCTGTGGAAAACCTTTAAATACTTATTATTTTTGTAATAATGATCATCCTCATTCGTGGGAGAACAAAGATATGGAATTATAATACAAACAGAGGCAGAAATTGATGTTTTTCTACAGCTTTAGCTTTTCAAGATATCAATCTTTTGTTTCATGTTTATGTTTATCAATTTGTATTTGATTAGTGACTACTTTAGCTATCACAATCTTTGAAAAATGATATGGTTGAATTAATGTGATCCATGTCTGCTTTCTTTCACTAATTTTAAAAGTACAACAATTACTTAGTTCAGCTTATTAATGACAGATTTCTCTTCTTCATCACCTGAACTATCATCTATAAATCTTTGCATACAGGTTTATCTAATTGTAGAGATTTGTAAATTATAAGATTGTTGTTTCTTTTATGTCATGTTTGTCCTGTATTCAACTTGCAGAGCATCGTAACGTATCGTTTACGAGAAGCTTCAGGATTATTCGGTGTGAGTTTCCTTCCTCCGATCTGCTAGCACAGTCATCATACACAGGGCAAATCTAGAGCATTTCCAGGTTTGTTTGTTGTTTATTTGTTTAGTACATTTGTTAGTATTTTATTTAGATATATGTGTATTTAGTATATTAGATTGTTTAATTTCAATAAGTTTTATTTCTTGTTCATAAAATCAAAAAATCAACAAAAATATCTTTCTTTGTCTTAGGGCAGAATATAATGAGTTTTTCAGGTTTTATTTAAATCTGTGAATTGTAGATATTGTATATTTTGTGAATAAGTTATATTTCAGTTAGTAGTTAGTATAGTAATAATTAGTTTGTTTTATTTAGTGTTAGTTAGTTTAGTTTGTTTTATTTAATGTTAGTTAGTTTAGTTTGTTTTATTTAGTTTTAATTAGATTAGTTAGTTTAGATTAGTTTTCTTTTGTTCTTTTAGGACCTTAGAT
>JZKD02S1884765.1:390048-405554 GCA_000966675.3 Picea glauca
TTTATGTTTGTAGGGTTAACCAACTAGTTCAGGATTAGGGCCTTGGATTAGGTTGGAGAGGAAACTCTTCAAGGCCATTAAAATCAAACATTGGAGTCTGAGTTAGGGAGTGTTTGAGTCCAGTATCATGAAATTTATTCGGGACCCCCATCTAACACAGGGGATAAACACGAGGTCGCGTGCGAAAAGGTAGCGGAGATAACCCCTCCAAAGCTGGACCAATCGTAGTGGAGAACACATATAGAGGGCTTGTTTTGGGATTCCGTCGATTGCATTTTCCATGGGGATTCGTGGGTCTCGAATCTATTTTAGGTCTTCAATTTTCTTTCGGACCATTTGATTTCGATACCCTTGATAGGTTTCGGGCTCGATACCCTGCTCATTGTGGTCTACCCGACTTTAGACTGTACCCGCCTAGTGACTGTTCGCGCGTTGGAAACCTAGTTGCCTATCTTTTCTAGGGACATACACAGGTGACTGTGGGGGTATACCATAGTACCTAGGACAGACATCAGGCCATGCTTTTCAGAGTATACCTGGAGGGTGCTTTCGTTTTCGATTTGCACTTGCACCGGTAAGTTGCTCTAGTGTTGGTTGTTGTAACTGTTCTTCCAATTAATTTAGTGTTTGCTTGCCTTATCTTATAGGGACTTTTTTAGTGTTGTTTTTGAATGGTTAGACTACCCTAGTGTGTCTTTGATCTTCTCACATAGTGTAGGATCACGATCTCCACCGATCACGAAGGCTTCAAGGCCTATCATCGGTTACATTGGAGCCACCCCTGCGACCACTAAGGTGAAAGCTAGACCAACAAGGGTCTTTTGAAGCGACCAGGTCACATGAAGTTGTGCCCGACCAACATCTGAAGGAATTAACTATCTTATACTTTGAAGTGAAATCCTTGGTCCACCTGAAACCTCCATCACTGATATTTTGTCAACCATCATCGTACCAATTCACCCTTACAAGTCCCAGACAATGTTTTCACCACATGAGAGTTTCCACCTCCTAACCCACCATCAGCAGTCCGAGCCACCATGGTCTCGACTGCCTCTACATCACACAGTGGTTTGATCCCATCTCTGGCGGCGACCACAACCCCTTTTACACCAAGTGCGATAGGCCCTCTGTTCTCATACGGGATGCCTAGTTCAAGTACAAGTCCTGTACTTTCCTACTCCACTTCACAGACTTCAGGTCTGGGGGCAAGGAGCTCTAACGCTCCTCTAAAAGGACACATGGGGGGAACTCCTACTCCTTTTAATGATTTCCCTTATAGGGGAGGTCATATACCTCCTTCATCCCCTTCACTCAGTGGCACGCATCAGCAATCCACTGGGCCACATGCACACCATAGTTTATTTGGAGCGGGGAGTCAAGGAACACCTTCACATAATATGCCGATAGGTTAGACACCGTTTTCTTTGTCCATGGCGTCAAGTATGTAAATCAATGAAATAAAAATTACATTATCAGTCAACAATATGGAATATGAAGAGCTTATATGTTATCAGTCCCTCTTTCCTTTTGAAGTAAAGGATATCGAATCAGGTCTAAAATATTTGGGGTTCCAACTGAAGCCAAATTGCTTTCACAAATATGATTAGACTTGGTTAATATAAAAATAGGAGAAAAGACTAAAGGTATGGAATTTCAGATGGTTAACCAGAGGAGGTCATCTGGTTCTTTTCAAATCATCTCTGGAAGCCATGCCAGTGTATTGGATGTCCTTAACATGGATTCCAAAGGGGGTTCTTGACAAGATTCAAATAATCTGCTTCAAATGTTTGTGGTTCAAATCACAAGAAAAAATTGTGCTTCCTTGGGTAATGGGAGGTATTGGCAATTCCAAAATCGCTTGGTGGATGGGGTTAAATTTGTTTTTCCTCTTTTCAAAAGAACTTGCGGAAAATTTAGTTTGGAGGTTGATTTAGATAACTATCATGTGGACTAACGTAGTCAATCAAAAATATATAGACCAAGCTTCAATGTTGGACTAGATTAGGAGTCCTCAGAAGAAATGCTTTGTATGCTCTATTATTTGTAAGTTCATTATCATATCTTTTGCAGTGGTCAAATATGGTCTAGCTTGGAGGGTTGGAAATGGTTTGAAGGTTCAATTCAGATCGGATCCTTGGCCAGGTAGTGAAAGAATTCATATTTTTTCACTTGTTTTATCCAAGCATTACATTCTCAAGGAATATATCACCTAAATAAAATCATTGATAAAGTTTGTACCTCCATATGGAGCCAAGAGTGGTTCGGTTCTGTTCATCTAGATGTGGAAGGGGAAAATGCTTCCCAATGGTCAAATTACATTCAATCTTTGAAATCGGCCCATGTTTGGATAGTGGATAGGGAGGATCATTTTATTTGGAAGCATGCACCTTTAGGTATTTATACTCATAAGTTGGGATATATACAGTTAAATATTTCTCAACACTTAAGAGAGCTATTATGGTGGTGAAAAGTACTTTGGAAAGTCCATTGTCCGATAAAATCCAGAATGTTCATTGGTGCACTTTGTTACTGGGGGCACACCGGTGGGATTTTTAATTGGGGAAGCACATGTGCGCTTTTTTATTGGGGAAGAACTTGTGCGCTTTATTATTAGGAGAGAACCGGTTCTCTTTGTTATTGCAAATGCATTGGTGTTCTTTTTTATTGGGGGAGCACCAATGCACTTCTCTATTGGAGGAGCACTGGGGCACTTTGTTATTGGGGAGCACCGTCATGCCTTTTATTTATTAAAAATAAAAATAAAAATATTTTAGTATTTTATATGAATAGTGGTAATCGAAAGCAATGGGGCATTATGTTTTAGAGAATTGGTGCGATTTTCTATTGGAGAGAGGATTGGTGTTCTTTGTTAATAGGGGCACCCTAGTGCGCTTTGTTATTGGGGCAGCACCGATGTGTTTTGTTATTGGGGGAGCACCGAAAATATTTTAGTATTTTATATTAATAACGGTTATCGATGCACTTTATCTTTTAAGAACTGGGGCATTATGGTTTGTAAGAGCACCAATGTGCATGATCAACTTAGGTGCACCAGTGCATAATGTTTAATGGAACCAATGTGATTTATTGGGAGCATGAATTTTTATTATAAAGTATGGCAATGCTACTGGAACATTGATGCATCGGTGCTTTATTTTTTATATACGCATTGATGCATATTACCTTAAAGGTGCATTGGAAAAAAACCTCTACAAACACCTCTGATCATCTGCCTCCGCTAACAACCTCCACTGCAAACAGCTAAGGGGTAATTTTTTTAGGGAGGTTCCATAAAACCCTATGCAAGGTGTTCTCCTTATAGTGGTGATGACATGTCATATGAAACATCAAACGAAACATCAACACCACGTAGAAGGACACCTTATTAGAGAAATTTCTATTTTTGACACACTAGTTCAGAGGGAGTTAACTGACTAGTTCTATTTTAGACTTTCTATTTTAGATCATCACTATTATGTTATTATTCATGCATGCATTATGTTATTATGCATGCATGCATTCTTCTATTATGAAATTTTATTTCCTATATATGATTTCATTTCACTCATTCATTGTATCATATTGATCATCATCTATGTATCAATCATTTTCTCATTAGAGTAGTGTGAATATATTTTATCATTCTTCCGTATTGAATCTCTCTTCCTTTCTTGATAAGCTTTGTTTGTAATTTTTTAGATAGATATCTTGTGCAGGTTTCGATGAAAAATTGACATGGTATCCGAGATACGTTGCTTGGAGAAAGCTAGACAAGCCAAAGAATAAGGAAAATCAAAGTTTCGGTGAGAAAAATCCATGGTCGTACCTTTCTGCAGTGATATCTCCCAAAATATTAATTGTTTGAGAATTTTCTCACAAGAGAAGTAAATAGAATCATTCTACAAGTGGGTTTTCAACCATTTTCTCAGAAAATAAGCCAGAAGAACGCCTCCTGAATTGATACGAATCTGTGATCGTACCTTTCTATAGTGATTTCTCCCAAAATATTAATTTTTTGAAGAGATGACTCGCGAGAGAAGTAAATAGACCCATTTAGCAAGTGGGTTTTCAACCATTTGGAAATATTCCTCACTGATTTCTCATAAAGTAAGTTGGAATATCATCTCTTGAAACTGATATGGATTTTCACTTAAAGTTCCATTTCTGCAGTGATTTTTTAGTTTTTCATTTGCAGATTGAGAGTAAACTTTTAGGGCTTCTCGAAAATTGTGGGAGAGATGGATAGGAAACCTATTATACAGTCAAACTTGGTGTTAATCCTCACACCATACAACTATTTTGATTGGAAGCCAAAGGTAGAATTCCAACTAAGAAGGAAAGGATTGTAAAACTTGACGATGGGGACATAAACAAAACCTATATCAGCAATTGAGAAGATGAGATGGGCGAACCAAAAGGATCAAGCCATGAGACTTATTCTTGAATTGATTTCAAGTGATCTATGGTTTCATGATTCTACATGCAAGACTCCAAATGAGATTTGGACCACCTTGGAAAGTTTGTTTGGAAAGTAGGATGAGATGAGAGGTCATATGCTTGAGGTAGAGTTGAATATTTTGGATCCTAAAAGTTTTGATAATATACAAGATTTTTTTACCATGTTTAAATATTTGATATTGAGTTTAGCAACGTGTGGTATTGATAAGTCTAAACAAGCGAACCAACTTATTCTAACAATCTTGTCCAAGCTAGGACCAAAATATGTTGTCTATGTTTCCACTTTCCATTCAGGAAAGTATCTCATGGGAACAAATTGGAAGATTCCTACCATGGATAAATTCATTGATTCTCTCACACATGAGAAGGTAAAACTCATTCATATGGGCCTAATCAAAGATCCCAAAGCACATGCACTCACCATGCATGTTGGAAAAGGATCACCCAAACATAACGAGAAGGAGAAAAAAAACGAGAAGGAGCGATATTCCAAACCCTTTAATGATTCTTTAGGTTTCAAAGACTCCTTGGGTTCCAAGAAGAAGAAGAAGAGAAAAAAATGCACTTACTGCAATAAACCAAATCATGAAGAATCCACATGCATGAAGAAATAGATTGATCTTATGGCACATTCACTTCCGTAGAACAACCTTGGAAAATTCATTCCATAGGGAGTCAAGAAGCAAAGGGAGGAAGATCCTACTCCTAATAAAGGTAATCATCATGCTCTTGTTGCAATTAATTCCTCATTTGATTCATGGATTATAGATTCTGGTGCATCCCATCATATGGAAGCGAAAGAGGAAGATTTCTCTTCTTTGATTCCATGCTCAAGACCCCCTATTCTCATGGGGGATGATACTCCAGTAGCATTAGCGAAAGAAGGGAGAGTGGAACTCCATAATGGCAGTTTTGAGAATGTTTTATATGTTCCAAATCTTTCTATGAATCTATTATCAATTTATTAGATCACTCAAAAAGGTAAAAAGGTTAAATTTACATTAGATTCAATTTATGTACTTGACATGAATGACAATTCCAT
Source organism: Picea glauca (assembly GCA_000966675.3). NCBI lineage: Eukaryota > Viridiplantae > Streptophyta > Pinopsida > Pinales > Pinaceae > Picea > Picea glauca. The sequence continues at coordinate 395,549 of JZKD02S1884765.1, forward strand.
CATTTCAATTGGTGAGGTAGATCAAAAGTCAAGGTTGTATAAATTCACTAAGTTTTCTAATGGTGACTCCTCTTTTTCTACTTACACATAAGGAGAGTATTTTTCATGCGTCTCCAATGCAACATGTGTTAGGATATTTAGAAACTTAGGAGTTAGTTAATATCTACTTGGTCTAATGTGTCGTTAGGTAAAAGTGTGTTTCTTAGTGTGTTTATTTAGTATGCATTAATATGCATTTGTAGCTAGGAAATCTAATGGAAACGATATGTTTCTGACATAGAGTGATCCAACTGTTCATATTCTCCTCAATCTTAATGACCATTGATCTATGGATTAACACCCGTTTGGTCCATGATCTCTATTTAAAGAGCATGGAGGGTCATTTTCCGATGATCGATTGTCAGAAACTCTCTTTTAAAATATCTTTGTAATATTTTTCTTTTGCATTAATAAACTGCTCCAAGTGGTTGTGTTAGTTGGGGTCGTGGATGTTTCCCCGTAGAGGTTTTACCACATCAAAACATCAGTGTGTTGATATTTTCTTTGGTTGTGTGAGTGGTTACTGAAGTTTTTTTTCCTTTGTTGGAATACCTTTGTTTTCGAACATGGTATCCAAGCCTATTTGAAGCCCTTCTCCTATTGTAGATCAAGATCATGAAGCTAAGTTGAATCATCTTCATTTTATGTCATTTCCATACATTTATGGGATAAGAGGACTATTTCATTGCTTTTGAATCACTCGTTTCAGTCAGGAACATTTTTTGTTTCATTCGAAAAGGTTTCTGTTTTCCCAAGATATGACCATTTCAGTCAGATCCGGAGGTATAAAGCCTGTACATGCATTTTTTAAATTTTTACAGAGTACTATTTAGGTTTTATTTCAGTTTTATATTATTTGTTTCCGGGTTTCTACTCTTTTATATCTGTGTATTCTCTTTTCCCCACACCCTGTGCAATCTTGGAAAATCAGAAACAGATAGGAAAATGTCATTTCAGTTAGATCTGGAGGTATAAAGCCTGAATACACATTTTTTAAATTTTTGTAGAGTATTGTTTTGGTTTTACATTATTTGTTTTTGGGTTTATACTCTTTTAGATACGTGTATTCTCTTTACCCCATTCCCTGTGTGATCTGAAGAAATCAGAAATAAATAGGAAAATGTGCATCTTCTAGGTAAAGAGAAATTAGTTTCTTGTGTGAAAAGTGTTTTTTTTAGCAGGCTCTCCAAGGCCATCAACAACAACCACAATCCTCTTGCTAAACAAAAGAATATGTTTTGCTAGACCATTTGGTTAAAATTTGTCTTATTAAGTAAGAGGTCTTGAGTTCAAGTCTCTCCTTTTGTTACATTTTTTTTTAACAGTTCATGCTCAAATTGTAAAGTGTATTTCACTTCAAGCATAAAAGTGAATCACTATAAGTATCTTTAATATTTTATTTTAGAGTTATTTATTTTTCATGTAGTTTTTCTTTTATAAAGTAACTTCATTGTAAAAGTGATCCCCACTTCTCTTTGTAAAAGTGAGTCACTTCATAAAACAACTTACACCACCACGTGGTCCTTTGGTTATTGTTTATGCTTTTTTTAAAAGGGACATAACTTTCACATTTGAAGTCCATTTTTAGTGTTGTTTTTTTTAAACCGCATAATGTTCTAAGATATTTCCATCCAGATCATCAGTTTCAGTTTTTAAATCCATATTATCTGTGTATTTAATATGTATTATGCAAGTAATCTCTTGCTTACTAGCACCATCTACTTCTAATGGAAATCCCATATGGAGGATTTATTAAGAAGTAAAGGCTTGTACTGGATTAACTTGGGAAAGAAAACAATACCCACTAATGCTGATAAGAAAGTCAAATGGGATAATAGGAATGACTAAGAACGCAGATTAATCAGAATGCCCATCTCTCCTAATTTAAGGTTCCACCTTCAATCAATTGATAAACCCAAACAATCTTGGGAAAAGATTGAATCTGTGTTTAGTAAACAAAATATTATTTGAGCACAACAGTTAGAAAATCAAGTACTGACTTTAAGTCCAAATGATTTTTCTTGCATTGAAGACTATCTATCTAAGTTTAAAAAACTCAGAACTTTATGTGAAGAATGTAAGATAAAGATAGAAGAAGATTGTTGCATCTATCTTATTATTTCTAAGCTAGGTAGTGCATATTTTTTTTTTGTATCTACCTTTTATGCCAGGCAAGAGGCTCTAGGGACAACTTATCAAAAACTCATTCTTGATAACTTTTATGATGATTTGATTAGAGATAAATATAAGCTTGTACAACTTGGAGTGATCAACATTGTAGGTACCTCCAAAAAATCCTTAGTTGTCCATCAGAAAGATAAACCCAAGAATCAAAAGAAGCAACATCCTCGCCACAAACACAAGCAATATAAGGGTCCCAAACCCACTCACACAACTTTTTCTCCTAATGGTGACAAAGGAGAAAAATACAAAAGTAATAAGACTGATAGATATTACAAATTTTGTGATAAATATGGTCATGATGAGTCCAAATATTTCAGGAAGATGAAATCTTTAGAAGCACCGATGAAAAAGAATAACATCATTATTGATTCGACTTCTTCTTCTTCTCATGGACATGCACTTTCTGCTTCTGGTTTCTCCTTCAATACAATGTCTACTTCTTCTTCTAATGAGTGACTTATTGATTCTGGAGAATGTTATCATATGGATAAGGATAGAAACATATTTTATTCTCTAAATGAATGTAACACCAAGAAAATATTTGTTGGTGATGATAGATCTCTTAGTGTTAAAGGATCTAGAACAGTTCAAGTAGAAAATGGTCATTTAAATAATGTATTATTTGTTTCAAGTCTTTCTTTTAACCTTCTATCAGTATATCAAATCACTCATTCAGGTGAAGTTAAAACCGTAGATTTTTCACCTCACCAAGTTGTAATAAAGGATCTAAAAGATCCTAAGCATGTTATTGCAACTAGAATTGCTAATGATATTACTAGACTGTACAAGTTTGACAACTTTGGGTCATCATATTTTTCATCAGTTTTTGTTTCTCATAGTGATGACTTGACCAAACTTTGGCATGAGCGGTTTGGTCATGTAAACTATCGTTCATTGCAACAACTATGTAATCAACATATGGTGATTGGTCTTCCTCTTGTTTCATGTAGAGATGGTGTTTGTGGCGGTTGTGTTCTTGGAAAACATCATCTGGACAATTTTGACAAACGTGCCTCTTGGCACGCCTTAGGCCCTTTGTAGCTTGTTCACAATGATTTGTGTGGTCCACTTTCTTCTCCTTCTTTTTTCTGGGAGAAAGTATTTCTTAAATTTCATTGATGACTTTTCCAGACGTACTTGGGTTTATTTCTTAAAACTTAAGAACAAATTTTTTGACAAGTTTTTACCCTACAAGGCCCTTGTAGAAAAGAAATTTGGACATCAAATTCAAAAGTTAAGAACAAATAATGGAGGAGAATATGTGAAAAATAATTTTACAAGTTACTGCACTACACAGGGCATCCAAATGCAACACATTGTTCCATATACACCACAAAAAAATGGTGTTGCTAAGAGAAAGAAATGTGCATTAAAATAAATAGCTAATTGTATGATCCAGTCTAAGGGGATTAAGTCTAAAGTATTGGGCAGAAGTAATCAATTGTGCAAATTACATAGTAAATCACACTAGAAGAAGCTTGGACTAAAATTAAACCAGAAAGTCACTTTTGTTTATTTGGTAGTATAGCATGGTCTCACATTCCTGGTGATAAAAGGGGAGCATTGCAACCTAAAAGAGAGAATTGTATATTTTTTGGTTATTCTGAAGATATTAAAGGTTATAGATTTCTTCAACCACGTTGTAATTAAATTATTATTAGAAGAGATGTAAATTTGATGCAAATATCTTGGCCTGTGAGCCTAATTCAATGATTGTGTCTTCTTCAGCCTGCGAGCCATCTTTGACGTTTATGCCTTCTTCTATTCCTATTCCGGTTTCTTATTCAGATGGTGGCAGTGATGATGAAAATCCACCTCCTCCTGCTCACCTTTCTCTAGATGATTCCTTTGAACCTGAACCAGCACTAGCTCCATCGCTTCCTAGATGGGTCTATTCAACACGAGAAGCAGTTGGTGATCTTGTCGATGATCCTTCATATCAGCATCAGACATGTTCATAGTTCCAATGATCCTCTTCTATTTTGACTCAAGTTTCAGAGACTCGTGATCCAAATACATTTGCATAATCTTTAGGTCATCCAGATTGGGATACAATAATGAATGAAGAGTATCATTCTTTAATCGAAAACGATACTTGGGATCTTGTACCTCTTTCAAAAGGAAGAAAATTTTTCAGATGTAAATGGGTCTATAGAACTAAGTATGCATCATATGGAAGCGTTGAAAGACGCAATTCTCGGTAAGTTGCCAAGGGATTTTCCCAAGTTGAAGGAATTGACTATAATGAAACCTTTTCCCTTGTAGCCAAAATGAATTCCATTTGTCTTGTTCTTTCCCTTGCTGCCTCACATAAATGGGAGGTGCATCAGATGGATGTTAAATTCACCTTCTTGCACAGATATTTGCAAGAATAAATCTACATGGAACAACCTCATGGATATTTCCAAAATGACTCTATCCTTGTTTGTCTCCTTAAGAAATCTCTTTATGGTCTTAAGCAAGCTCCCCGAGCTTGGTATGCCAAAATGAACAACTTTATTATTGACATCAGATTGTCTAGATGCCATTCTGATCTTAATGTCTATACCAAGAAAGTAGGAAGCCATCTCATAATCATTTTCCTTTATTTTGATGACCTTATCCTTACTGGTAGTGACTCAAAAATTTTAAACCATGTGAAAACTAGCCTTAAGAATAAATTTGAAATGACAGACTTAGGTTTTTTGCACTATTTCCTTGGCCTCCAAGTTTTGAAAACCAATGAAGGAATTTGTATTTCCTAGTCTAAGTATGATTGTGAACTTCTTCGTCACTTTCACATGGATGATTGTAAACCCACCCCTTCTTCCTTCCATTCTGGAGTCAAGCTTACTGCCACCTGTACTTCTCCCGAAGTTGATGCCACCTTTTACCGTAAGTTAGTTGGTAGCCTCTTATACTTGACTCATACCCATCCTGGTCTTTCCTTTGTTTTTGTTCTTATTTCCCAGTATATGAAAACACCCCATGAAATCCATTGCAAAGAAGATAAAAGGATAGTTCACTATGTCTGTGGTACAGTTTAGTTTGGGATACATTACAGTTCATGGGGGACTCCTTTATCGGTCGGTTTCATTGATTCATATTGGGTCGATGACCCCGATGACCAAAAGTCTATTGCAGGTTATTTTTTCAACCTTGGTTTAGGACCTGTCACTTAGCCTTGTAAGAAACAACAGATTATTCTGCTTTCTTCAGTAGAAGCAAAGTATCAAGCAGCGGTAAATGCTAGTCAGGAAGCCTTGTGGCTTTGACAAATCCTTTCACTGTTTGGATTCCAGCAGCAGCATTTGAATAGCCTTTGGTGAGACATTCAGAGTACCATCAAGCTCGCCAAAGACCCATTTCAACATCAACGTAGGAAGCACATCGAGATACACATGCACTTCATCAGAAATATCATTCATGATCAAGTTATTGAAGTGCTCTTTTTCCCTACAAAAGATCAAGTTGTAAACATTTTCACAAAATCTCATACAGAAGAGAAGTTTTCCAAACTTCGATCTATGTTAGGGGTTCAGGAAGTTGTCATTAAGAAGGGATAGGATCTAATGCCTCCTTCCTTCTCCTATTGTGTCACTGTAGTAAATCCTTCAATCCTATCCCAAGTTGTTCTTAAGGGGGGATGTTTGGATATTTAGACACTTAGGAGTTAGTTAAGATATACTTGTTCTAATGTGTCGTTAGCTAAAAGTGTGTTTCTTAGTGTGTTTCTTTAGTATGCATTAGTATGCATTTGTAGTTAGGAAATCGGATGGTCACGATATGTTCCAGAAATAGAGTGATCTGACGGTTCATATTCTCCTCAATATTAAAAGCCATTGATCCATGGATTATCACCCGATTGGTCCATGATCTCTATTTAAAGAGCATGGAGGGTCATTTGTCGATGATCGATTGTGAGAAAATATCTTGTAAAATCTCTTTGTAATATTTTTCTTTTGCATTAATAAACTCCTCCAAGTGGTCACGTTGGATGGGGTCATTGTTGTTTCCTCATAGGGGTTTTACCACGTCAAAACATCGATGTGTTTATATTTGATCTGGTTGTGTGAGTGGTTACTGAAGGTGTTCATCCTCTATTGGAATACATGTGTTTTTGAAAAACATGTAGATACTCTTATGCTTTCATTAGTTTTAGACATTAGAGATGATTCCATACACTCAGATTTTGTACATGGAAATAAGCAGGTAGTACAACCAGATAAGAAGCCAGTGCCAAAGCTTCAACAGATTCCCAAGAAGGCACATACCAAACTTCAAGTAACAATGAAACTTATAGGGAATCCATTGGATTCAAGGAGGACTCGATCTTAGCATAAGGAGACTTCTCATGTACTTTCATCTTCTGAACATGTGATGCCCATGCATTGCTATATGGTTCAATATTTTGATCCCCAGCTCTACAGTGAGTTTGTGGGAAATCCATTATGACAAGCAGTCATGCAGAAGGAGTATGACTCACTCCTATAGATTCATACTTGGGATCTGGTTCCACTTCCACCAGAAAGGAATATTTTCAGGTGCAGATGGGTCCATAGTATCAAGAGATATAAGGCTAGAGAAGTTTCCAAAGGACTTCATCATATCCATAAATATTTCTACATCTTCACAAATAATTTTAGGTTGCAGAAGTTTCACACTTTGTAAGATTGTCTTTGAGTGAAGAACGCAGTTTCCTAGCAGCTACCTTTTCTTCTTTTGATGCATTGTCTTTTGAGGGGGGGTTTATTCCCACGTGGTTTTCCCTCTTCCTCATTTTTATTCAGTGTTCATTAGTTTCATTGTACATTAGTACCTAACATTTCCTAGTTTTCAGGACTCATTTTTACTCCATAGTGATGTTCAGGGAGGGTGTTGGAGAAATTTCTATTTTTGGCACACTGGTTCAGTGGGAGTTAACTAAATAGTTATATTTTAGACTTTCTATTTTAGATCATCATTATTATGCTATTATGAATTCATGCATTCTACTATTATGGAATGTTGTGTCCTATATATGAGTGTATTCCACTCATTCATTCTATCATATTGATGATCATCTATGTATCAATCATTAGCTTATTGGAGTAGTGTGAATATATTTCCTCATTCTTCCATATTGAAATTCTCTTCCTTTCTTGATAATATTTGTTTGTACTTGCTTTAGCTAGATCTCCTGTGTAGGTTTCGATGAAACATTGGCACACCTTAGTTGAATGGAAGCTTGATGCCAGCTTGGCATGCAAAATATGTCAATCCAATAAAGGGGATCCCGATAGGCCTTTGGGCTTCAACTTTTGGAAAGTTGCAAAGGGATGTCAACTTGCCATCTTTATGGCACAAAGCCAACGAGGGGCCTTTGGGATTTCAAAAATGTCTTAAGGAAATATAAGATTAACATTCTAAATGGGAATTCTTGATAAGGGTCAAGGTTCCAACCCCGGATCAACGTTCTAACAAAATAATAAAATACAATAGAATTCAATCCTGGGATGTAAAAGGATAAAATCAAATCGAGATGGGTTTTGGGAATAATATGGCTCAATTCTTAATGTTATATTCAATAAGGATCAAGATCAGATTAGGGAGGATTCTGTCCAAGAGGGAAAATATCAAGGGATTCCCATAGGAAAAATACAATATTGAAGCGGTCAGGTAGAGAAATATGGGGTTTCCCAAGGCATGCTTGAGTTTACTTGTTTTTTTCTTCAATTGGAGGTCCTTCTCTTGAGTTTCCTATATTTTATGACCAAATTCACATAATCTTCATCTTTGGCATGATCTTCTTGAATACTTGAAACAATAGAAGAATCTAGTATGAAAGTGACTTGGCAACCCTATTCTTGCAAACACAGGAAGAATAAACGTTGTTACACAAGGAAGGAGATACTTGCTAGTATGTTATAAAATTTAGATTCCTTTTGATCACCATTTTACTCATCAAATGAAAAAGGGATGAAAGAAAGGCTTGTTTAGATAATGAGGAAATTAAAATAATGAATTCCTTAGGTACAATGCATAAGCAAGAGAATGTAAAAATGTCAATATGTTCTTCATTCAATCCAACCATATACTTCTCAATGATTCCATGGGATGACATTTCATACCCAAGAATAGAATTCATGAAGTCCTTAAAATCAAACTCATTCAAGGCATAATATGGGACATCAATCCTTTCATTCAAATAAGATCAAGAATATATTCAAATCCATTAAAACCGATTAGTGTAAAGACCCAAAATATAACCTGTCAATCTCATCACAAAAATATCGAAGAACCATCATAAATCAAAAGTATAATGAAAAACCCCTGAAACTAAAAAATCAATGAGATTATCAATTGTGACGAACATCTCCAAGGACAAATCATCGATAAATATCTTAAACCCTCAACTCCCTCTATGTAGGTAAAGAATAATAAGCAAGCTAGTAGAAGTAGTGGATTAAGTATTATTGTTCAAATTAAGTAGGGCCCTCTTTTCCTTTTCCTTATAAAAGTGAAATGAAAGGGGGGGTTCTTGTGGCCACAACAGGTCTAACCCCAACAACAAAGTTACTGACTTAACGAGAACTGTGACCTCAAAACAAGAACTCTAGCCCAAAAAACCCATATTTTTGCATAAAAAAATATAAAAATCAACCCCCAAATAAAACAATGGTGCTATTGGTAGCATCATTTTTTCAAACAGGGGTCAAAATTACAACATTTTTCAATCATGGCCTTCAAAACTCATACAGTGGCTCAGAAAAACCTTAAAATCAACACCTAAATAAAAAAAATGGTGTTACATCTAACGAAATGTTTTTTTCTAATCATTAAAATTATAGCTATTTATGACATAATTGAAATTGTTGCCTTGACAACCAATCCCTACACAAATAAACAATCCAATTGGACCCCAAATGGACACTTGAAATTTGATTTACAAACTATATTTTTTTTAAATTTACATCAAAAAATAAATAAATAGAACTCGGAAAATCTTTGAAAATAATTTTTTTAAATGAAAAAAAAAACACATCAAAAAAATATGTTCAAAATTCAAATTAAAAGAAAAAGATTAAAAAACAAGGTGAAAAGGAAATGAAAATAATATAAAATTTTCCTAAAAACAATAATTTAAAATTATATATAGAACATAATCATTAAAAATAATAATAATAATAATACTTAAAAAAAACTGAATTTTTATTTTATATAAAATAATAAATATTCAAAAATATTAAACAATTGTAAACTAAAACTGAAATAAAAAATAAACAATTCAAAAACAATATTTAAATAAAAACAAAACAATTTTAATAAAATGGAAAACAAATGTTAAAAAACTAAAAGTTAAAAAGAATTTTAAAATAAAACTCTAAACAAGTTTTATAACATAAAAAAAGAAACAATTTTAAAATAAAAAACCGACCTAATTTAATTAAAGTCAAAGTAAAAAATTAAAAAAAAACAAAAATGAAAACAAATTTATTAAAATTAAAAACAAAAGTTAAAAAAACAAAATCTAAAAATATTTTTAAAATAAAAATAACAACACATTATTTAAAATTAAAAATAATAATAATCTGAAAAAATTGAAACTTAATTATGCGATTTGGGATTGTTGGGCATTGTGGGTGCCATGGGGGATAATGTTCAGCATCGCCCCAACTCCCCACAAGATAATACATGGCCCCACGGGGCCAGGGATTAGTTCATGCAAGGATGCAGAGATGTTGAGCATCGCCCCCAGTCCCTCCCTCATCAATGTATGAGTTTAGTTATTTTTCTAAATTTAATTTTAATTTTTTTTTTTAAT
>JZKD02S1884766.1:14810-30919 GCA_000966675.3 Picea glauca
GTATTGGACTCAACAAGGTAGAAATCAGTGCTCCTAAGAAACCTGATATAGGTCCTTCATTTGTGAGAAATAAAAGCAGGCGTGAGAGTGGGTGTAGCAGTTTTCTCTTGTGATTAAATATGGACATAAAAGCCCTGGATTGAATGCATCATGGAAGAAAAATTAAAATGGTAGTAATAGAGATCGATGAGATTCAATGGGGAGATCCAAGGGCTATTTAAAAGGTACAAGTTACAATTGCACAGTGTTCAAGTAGGTCAACAACATTCTGATGTACAATATGATACACATGACATCCTGTAGAGACAACAAGAGGAAATACCTTGTCAAGGAAAGTTAACCTTTTAGGAACAAAGGGGGAAAATAGTCAGAAGCAGAGAGATAACAGTGACAGAGGGAGTCATCCACTCATGAGAATATTGATAAAGGAGTCTGAGTAAGAGAGGTGAGCAATTTTGAATTTTCCATAGAGGATACAGTGGAAGCTGAAGATGAACAGGTCCAAGAATCAGAAAGAGAAGACTCTGGTTTAGATACAAATATTCTGCAGGCCTCAAATGAGAGAGTCCATCCCGTCAGGGGGAGTTTGCATTAGTTTAATATCTGATACCTCCTAAAATACTACAACATCTCAGGGGGAGCATGCTCTCTTTGACATTGATGTCAAAGGGGGAGAAAAGAATATGGGTGCCTTTGTTGCCATCAATGCCAAAGGGGGAGATTGTTGGAAAATGTTTAACATGCAGCATATGCTTTTCATTGATGGAAAGTACAGCAATGAAGATGGCATGAATATAGGAAGAATGTAATATACGGGCACCAAAAGTATTTTGGGAAGAAGCTGCAGAGCAACCTCGATAAGATCAAAAGAGATAGTGCAGAGGATGTTTGGTATGTTTTACAGACAATGTAAGCTTGTCATTAATGGCAAGTACAACAGTGATGATGGCTTGAGTACAGCAGTGATGATCAACAGGAAAATAGAAGATAAGTCCAGGAAGATCAAATGATCAAAGGCAACGCAACATTGATAAAATGATCGAAGGCCCGAGAAGCATTTATGATCATTGGATCTCATTCAAAATTCCCGAAAGAACGAGGGCCGTCAGATCAGAACATAGACAAGAAGAGCGTTGAACAAGAGAAAATATCTTAGACATTAGATCCAAGAGTGGGATCCGACCATCGTTGGATCAAGGAGAACCTACACATTCTTTAAAGTGCAAGGAGTAGTGGGCTCACAAAATCCCGCAAGAAGGAGGATCGTCCATCTTTAGGCAGGACACGTGGACAAAGATCAACATTTCACTGATTGGAAATTCAAAGGAATGAAATTCTCCAACCTTTCAACTCACGAAATCGTGATATAATCTCGATCGTTGGATCGATGACAAATATGGACCATTGATCAAACACAATGAAGGATCGTGAAGTTGTGAAATCACGATAAAATCTTGATCGTTGATCCAAGAGGGACACATGGGGAAAGTTCGTCATTTCACTGACTGGAGAGTCAAAGGAACGGGGTTCCCTAACCTCTCGAAATTGTGACTTAATCTGAGCCGTCAAACCAAGGTTTGATCTGGACCGTTGATCCCAGTCCATTTCAGAGTTTCGAAAATCCAGAGATGGAGAAGTCAGAGACTCTCAACATTAGGAGTCTCGAAGTGCCGAAATGCGAAATCTCGAAACAGACACGTCAGCAAACCTAAGAACACGTGGCACAACTAGGCAATGACAAGTCTCAAGATGATTCAACACTTCAGGAACATGTAAGTCACGAATCAGAGTGACATGTGGCAGCATTCAACACATTTCAATCCACATGTGACGTCAGTAGGTTTACACCACTTCGGAGTTCGGAAATCGGGAGATGGAGATGACAAGAATTCCTACCACAGGAGTCATGAAATCGCAAAATGTGAAATCGCGAAAGTGCCTTGTGCATAAGGCTATGGTCACAGCCCTTGGTCACATAAGAGAGAGATGGAGGAAAGAGCTAGAGAAACCAAGCTCATTTTCGGGGATCGCGACTTGGAGAGGCAAGAACTCAATGCAACAAGAGTGCCAAAATCGCGATATGTGAAATCATGATTCAATCGCAGTCGTTGAATCAAGATTAGATATGGACCGTTGATCGAACTCCATATCAGAGTTTCATGAATCGCGACATGGAGAGGAAAACAAAATAATGCAACAAGAAAGTCGAAATCGTGATATGCGAAATCGCGATTCAATCATAGTCGTTGAATCAAGATCATATCTGGACCATCGAATCATAGGACATGTGGCAAGCAATCGAAATTTCGCTGACTTGGGGTCAACGGAGCATAGTGTCAAAATTCACGAAATGAGAAAGAACAAAATCGATTTATGCATAAGCATGTGGTCATAGCCATTGGTTACATCAATGGAAGATGGAGGTAGAAGCTAGAGGTGCTAAGCTTGGCCATAGAAATGTCGAAATGAATGCAAGATCTCATGAAGCCAATCCAATGGTGCAAGTGAATGTGAACAAAGATCGGAGGGCTACTATAGCTCGACACAGTGTAACTTCCAGAAACCACTGATGGTTTCTGCCAGAGGACTCGAAGACACTTTAGTGTGATCACTAGAGGAGATGAAGAGTCTCTAAGCTTCGTCCAGCGAAGAAAGATGATTCTTAGAGGGATTGACAGATGGATGAGCATTGGAGCCTGTAACTGAAACAGAAAGGATGAGCTCGACTGTCACAGAGAAGACGAAGAGTCTCAAATGCCAGAGAGGCTGAGGAATCTCAGCATCACACCCATTGATGTTGAACGCATGGGAAAACCGCCAGAGAAGATGAAGTGTTACCATGATGATCACACATAGCACTTGAGATGTGCAGGAGATTGGGACGGTATGAGCATGTATAAGAATGGCGAATATTGCATGCACAAGATGCACAGGAGAAATATATACACTGTACAGATGAGAGAAGCGGTTGTTGTTGCTGATGGAGTTGTTGTGGTTGTTGTCGTTGAAGGTGATTCATGTGTGAAGGAGGAGAGAGCAGCAGCTAAATTGAATAGAAGAGGAACTGTGCAGTGAATGGACATGGCACACAGAGAATAAAAAGCAGAAGAACAGACAGTGCAAGTCATGTGTGTTGGAAGGCAGTGAGGCAGACCTAGCAACGAAATGCAGCAGAACAATGATGAGTCTGGTAAGCCATTGTTGAACATTATATCACTGTAATAAGTTTCAGTAGCAAAGATTCATATTCCAGGGAGGTAGGGAGGTGTTAGGGAGGACTTTTGTCCTCAGAGGTTCAAGTGGGTGCTTGAACACAGGGAGTTGTAGCTTCCATCTGGTTGTAGCCAGAGAAACCAGGGTGGCAGGGTGGTGCTAGGGAGAACTCTTGTTCTCTATTATACAGGTTGGTGCCTGTATAATTGGAAGTTGGTTCTTCCATCTAGTTGGTGCTGGAAACACTCAGGGAGTTGGTGATTCCTTCTAGTTGGTGCTAGAGAAACTAGGGATTTGGTGCTTCCTTCTAGTGGCTGCTAGAGAAACTAGGGAGTTGGTGCTTCCTTCTAGTGGGTGCTAGAGAAAACAGAGAGTTAGTGCTCTCAGCAAGTTGCATCTTGAAAAACAGAGGTTGTAGCCTCATTATGAGTTGGTGCTCATATGTATGATAATGTAAAGAATGTAACTATTACTTATCATATAAAGAAAAAGAGGTTTTTTACCCTTTATGGGTTTCCTCAGGAAATATCTATCTCTTTGTATCACATGTGTGTGACTGATGTTGAATATGATATTGCTTACTTCCCTACACTATTGTGATTGTCCTTTAGTGTTTCTGCAAAGAGTTTAAAATAGGATTATTGTTTAAGCTCGGTAACAATTGATTCACCTCCCCCCCTCTCAGTTGTCCAGCAATGTCTTCAATTCGTTCCCTGACAATGGCGCCATAAATATTAGTACTAGAAGTCACCTCTTGATTGCAAGGGAGGTAATCCCAGTACCCTTTAGATTTTGAGGTGGATGTTGGTTTGAATAGGTGGAGGTCAATGGCCAAAAATCAACAATATGAATTATGTTCAACACAGAATTGGACAGGAAATGCATAGGGAGGTGAGGGCCACATTAACTTCAGTCAGTAAATTGAGTTAAGGAAAGAGAAGAGGGAAGACTTATGAGAAAGGTGAATGCGACTTCTCTGGGTATCAAGCCTTCCAGCAGCTCAGAGAAGAAAAACTCAACCTCAAGAGCACTCTTGAGCTCAAGTTTAGAAATTGAAATATGTCTACTAGGGACACAATTACAGCTGCAGCATGATCAAAGCTCCATCATCCTGCAACTATAATAGCTCGACTGGATCATCCATGCCCAATCCATTCAATGTGAGAGAGGAAAGAGAACATAGGGAAATGAATAAAACTAACCACGATAACGCTATAATCAAACCTCCATTAAACCAACATAACGATCCTCGACTATATCATCCATGCCTGAGTATTTTAAACAACTTTACAAAAAAAATGAAAGAGAAAGGAAGATGACTTCTATTAACATGAAAGTCTCAAGTCGATTACATAACCATAGAACAACTTTGGTAGAACAAAATTACAAATGGGATCTCTTCTCAACCAAAGACCCTTACAAAAATAACAAAACTACCTACATATACTCAAAAATTTTGTAAACAACAGCAGAGGCATGCTCGAGTTTCCATGGCGCTACATATTCTTAGTCATAATGTGCATATAGTCTCTTTTGCACACCCCTTCCCCTTTCAAATGAAATCTCATCTTTCCAAGTCCCTTTATGTATCTTTGGTCATACTTTTATGAATTTCCATTCATGGGGGAAAGATGATGTTTCAACCACCTCCCTCGACTTTCATTAACTACTTCATCGGGATCGGAATGAGGCTAAGTTGAGCTGCCACCTGGAAAACCTGGTGGCCTCTTTCTGTGGACAACATCAGTGTTTCATCCCTTGGCGTAGCTCACATGAACTCTACACCTTTACCTGCATGCGACCTTGGGCCTGCTCTCGACCGCTTCGTGGATTCGGGCTTCAAGTGCTCTGATGTGAGCCACTCTTGACTCTCCTGGTTCCCAAAATCCCAAACTGGAGCTTAGAGGGTGCTAGCTCCCCTTCTATATGACCTCGAGCTCTATCCCCAAATGTTTTGGGACTTCTCTTCTTAGGGAGTCGGGGCGTTGCGCGCCTTCCTCACTTCAAAATTCCTGAAGTGGAATTCTTCGCTATCTCGATATGTGTGTGCCTTAGCACAACGGGCCCCGAATTTGGATGACACACATTTGTGGCTTTTTAAACCCCCCTCCTTTCACATTTGGTCATCCAATGACCAACTCTTAAGGGAAAGAACCCCCCTGCAAGAATATTTGATAACATAAACTAGCATGGAATTGTATCATCTAACATGTCCATCTGTTGCGCTCTTGGTCCTATAGAACCATATGCACCTGAAAAGTTTTCTTCCTGGAGGAAGGGGAACCAAATATCAAATCTGGTTCTCGAGGAGGGAGTTTTACTCCTCCTGCATGGCATATTCCCAAAAGGGATTTCCATCAACCTCCCCATAGGACTTTGGATATGTAGATTGAACCAAGAAAAGATGCATGGGTGGAATTAGTTCATTTGTAGTGAGTGCAAGAAGAGGATCCTCAAAATCAGATTGAGTACTATTAGTATCATTTGGATCCCCAACAAGATCTCCTGCATCCTGAAGAGTAGTCTTGAACCACTTGGGCTTCAAATCTGGTTTTGGGTTTGCATTTCCATGCACTAAATCTGCATCTGACTATACTGACTTTGTATCTGTATCATCTGAATCCTCTAAATCAAAACTCTCATATGAATAAGATTCGACATGTGCATTCTCATCATATTCGATAGGTGGAAGAAAAAACATGTTTGCATGTGACTATTGAGGTACATGCAAGACACTTTCCTTGAATTGGACACTCCGCTCAATGATAATTTGTTCTGAGGAAAGATCAATGAGTCTATATCTCTTCAAGCCATCGCTTTATCCAACAAAGATAAACTGTGTGCTCTTTGGATCAAGTTCCTTCCTCTTCTTAGAGGGAATCTTGGCCCATGCACATGAACCGAAAATATGAAAGTGGGTCAATTCCAGTTTGAGGCCGCTCCAAGCCTCGTAGGGGGTTGTATCCTTGACAAATCTATGGGGAGATAATTTTTGGATGTAGTTTTAACAATTAAGTTCTTAAACCCATAATATCTATGGAAGTGACTTTGCATGTAGCATGCAAGATTACATCTCTTTTAGAGATTTATTTTTCCCCTCAGCAACTCCATTTTACTGTGGAGTATAAGGAACCGTGTACTACAACCGAATCCCAAATTCATGAAAAATATAATGTATCTCATGTTTGACATACTCTCCCCATTATCTGTTAAGAGGACTTTAATTTTCTTTCCTGACTATGTCTCAACAAGGGATTTGAAATCTTTGAGGTGTTGAAAGACCTCTCATTTTTTACTGAGAAATAAAATCCATATGAAGCATGAGAAATCATCATAAAAAATGAGAATGTGCCTTTCTTTATTGATTGATGGATGCAGAAAAGGTCCCATGAGGTCAATATGGATCATATCTAAAGGAAAGGAAGCCTTCTGAGTATTTCCTTTGTCGAATTTCTCTTGAGGGTGTTTTCCAGGAACACATCCCTCAAAAACTCCTTTGGAGAAGTGGATGTCATGTAGACCATCAACCATTCCCTGCTTGGTAAGATGTTTCATATATATGAAATTTAAATGTCCAAACCTTTCATGCCATATCCTATTGCTTTCATAAACATGGGTAAGCAGTAATGCAGAATCTAGTTCAATAAATTCAGAAAATGTGTAGAAACTGGATTGATGATTTACCTCACCAGTAGAAACCCTGGAATTGATTTGCATGTCATAGATATCCATTGCATTAGGTGTGAAAATGAATCTCTTTCTGGTGCTGGATTTTATCATCTGATAAACGGAGAGAATATTGACGAAAATTTTGGGAACGTGTAGAACATTCTCAAAGCTTTTGTTTGTGAGTTCAATTCTTCCTTTGTTGGTGACCTCGATTGGAGAGTTGTCCCCCATCATAATAGGATGACCTTTTCATGCATCCAATGAAGAGTAGACTTATTTTGTGGCCTCCATGTGATGTGATGCACTTGCATCTACGATCCAAGCATCAGGAGAGGAGTTGATGGCAGTCAAAGCATGGCTAGAATTTCCTTTCTTGGGATTTTGATCTTCTGGCTTCTTCTTCTTGGCACCCTCAAAGATTCAATATCCAAGATTGTTTTGTTGAATTATTTGGTCCATTTGATCTATCTATTTATGCATACATGTGTATTCTAGATGGAATCCTTTATGGAAATAAGTTCATTTTTCCCCTTTTCTTCCCTTTCCACCTTTATATCTGGAGGCATCATTGGATAATTTTAAGTACCCTTCCTTCTTTGTATTTGCATGCCCTTTCCTTTTTTCTATGTCTTTATATTTATGATTTTCATGACCACTACCATCATGCATAGTAAGTGCATGTGCCTTTGGGCCTTTTATTTTTCCCATGTTGATAAGCTTGTTCTTCTCTTGTGTCATATATTCAATGAATACCTCAAGAGAGGGAATATTCTAGGTGGCTCCAGAGGCAAGCATAACTGAATGAAATGTGGATACAAACACTGAGTATTCCAGAACAATTTTGGAGAGAATGGTGAGAACCATTTTTTCTCCTCCTTAGATTTATCAACCCCACAAGCCTTGATTTGCAACAACAAATCATTATATTTGGTAAATAAATCTTGGAGATTGTCAAATGTTTTTGGATCTAATGTGAGAAATTACACATCGAGCATGTGTCCCCTCATCTCATCCTAATTTCCAAAATTTCTTTCCATGGTGGTCCATGATTCATTGGGGGTTTTATAGGAGGATATGTGAAAGAGGAGTTTAAGGGAAATGAGACTACAAATAGTTCCAAACGCTTCATCCATTTGATTAAGATACTTGGAATTTTATATGGATGATGTGGGTTCAGTCTTTGTGTCCATTGTGTCCATTGTTAGCCTGTATAATCCTCTACCTTGAAGATGCACTATCATATTCTCTTTTCATGCAAAGAAATTGTACAGTGTAAGAATGAATTCTTTTGGAAATTCCATTTTTTCGTTGTCTTCAATATTCGGTACCTACAAAAAGACTTTGATGTGTCTTTTTCTAGCAATCTTCCAGCTCTGATACCATGTAAATGTGTTGAAACTATATATAATAGATCTAGATAGTAAATGACATACATAGTTTGTAGATAAAATATGAGAAAAAAGAAGCAAGAGAGAAAGAATGGAAGAATTTTCATTAACCAAATGAATGAATGATAATTTACACATATATACTCTATATAACTCAACTAATGTGCACTAGAGGAGAATACAATGCACCATAGTGGTAGTCTAGAGTGATATAGACACACACTAGAAATTACGGGAGTAAACTACCACCTAGTCTAGTCTCTCAGGCAGTTACGAGAGTGAATTGCTACCCAATCTGAGTTAACTAGTCTCTCAGTTTTCATTTAACTCAATGAAACAAAGTGAAGTGATGAGGAGATCAAGGAATCATGAGTAATGCACTAGTCTAGTGATAATCCCAAGTACAATGCACATTAGTTGGTGATGATCTCAATGTTGCATGGTGATGATCCCAATGTGGCATCTAGACTCCACTCAATTGATCAAACTGAAGTGTGAATGGAAGAGAATATTGTCCTAGAGGAATATTCTCCCTAAACTATAGGAGACTGAATAATGACTAATAAACATAGGGAAAACCTTAGGAAAAATAAATCCTAGGTGTGTTTGAAGTATTTCCAACAATGTAGTGGCCCCAAATTCCAAAGGTGCTACTCAATAAGAATACCCATAATATATGGTTCGACATGAGCTGAGATCATGCATTTGTGTGGCCTCTGGGGGAAGAACCATTTATTTTTCATATGCAACCATTACCATTTTACTTGGATGAAGTTGGACTCGATAAAGAATTCACCTTGTGGCATAGGGTTACTATCGGTAAGAAGAAGACCAGTGTCTCTTATGTGATGCCCACCATTGCAAAAACGTATACTCTAATGGAGACATGGCATGTCAACACTAGCATGAGAAAGATATCTTGAACACCTACCAGTTCAAAGGATGAACCAGAGGAAGTGATTTTTGGTGACCCACTTCAAATTTCATTTACTTCCATTCCTGACGATGCTACGATATCTAGTAAGAAATTGCAGGGCATCCTGAATTTTGTTCTTCCTCAGAAGAATTTTGATACCAAATACCCATCCCAATCTTCCAGTGATGTTTTCATCACTGAGACTTCCCCCCTTTCCTCCATCCCACCACAAAGTCACATTGCCCCACATTTCGCACATACCAACCCTCCTCAAGTGCATACCACACCACCTTGGATATGCTCTAAAATTCTTACCTCATTCCCTTCCCCATATAAAACCCCCATTATTCATATCCTTAATGACCTTCCTGAAGAACTCCAACCTTCCACCATTGTCAAGGAAGATAACCTTCCATAGAATGGTGGGTCCACTACGTTTTTGCACACACATCCAGTATAAATGTCCCATACTCATTTTGATACACTTACACCCAACCCTATTGCTCAACCCACTATAAGTACTATTCCACTCCCTTCCACTTCTCCCCAAATCCCAAAACTTCCAATTCCCCAACACTCGACTCTCAAGATGGTCAGTCTGCTACAGCCTGATACACGACCCGGCCCTCATGTTCTGATGGATGAGGACCCTCCATGGGACCTAATAAATTCTGAGGATGATACTCAATCAACGTAAAGCACTACTTCTATCAAGGAACATATTGTGCCTTTACTCCTAAATCCTCAACAACGATGATATATATTGGAGCTTTTATGAGAACAGGCAGAGGTGTCGACAACACTTCCTCCATAGGTCACCGATCGACTTGTTTAGAGTCTCAGAGCACACTCACCTACACCAAAGGGTGTTGGTACCCTGATCTTTTTAGAGCTCTCTATTGCAAGTGGTCAGTCGCTTGCTTCATGACTTCCTTGGGATTTTATTTCCATCTGTGAATAATTATCCACTTGGGATACACCACATATTTATGCACTTTATCCAAGCCTCAACTGATCATATGGAACATAGGATCACAACAACCGAATAATCCAACCAAGCCCTCACACAAAAAATGAAATCCTTTTGCGAGGATGTCATTGAAGCCAATGCTAGCAACATAATTCAGCAAAACTTGTGGGTAAAGGACAAATCCATTGTTCCAACCATTGTTGACAAGTTCGCTCAAGTTTGGCCATATTTTCGCCAAGTCTTTCTTGAATTTCCATAAGATATCACACTGGTTGTGTCACATGGACGAGTTAACCTTATTTTCAATGCATGGTTCCATTTGGCCGCAAAAATAGATACTTTGCAATAGGAGGTAGTCACGTTCAAGTTAAAGGGAAAGGAGCAACCCGAAAATCTGCTCCAAAATATTACAAATGAAGTGAATAAGGTACCAATGTTAAATCCTCACTGCATTCCTGGGCCGAGGAATGTTTTTGAATCTTTGATATGGTCACATACTGGGTTGGGTTGTTGTACCAACGTAGTAATCCTATCGAAGAGTTGTGCATTAGGCTTAAAAAGATGCATGAAAAATCTAGGACCATTGTTGATCTGATAGAGAAGTTATATAAGTTTTTAGAGATCCAAGCTAAGGATGATAGGTTGGATGCCATGGATGAAGTGAAGAGAGCCATGAAGACAACACTCTAGTAGTTTCATCCTACGGTACAAGAAAAATATATTCCATTTCAACAATTGGATGGACTTGCTAATTTATATTGGAATGCTCTATTGGCTAACAAGCCTGAGGCACCTGATGCCAACATTGTACAAGAATTTGTTGTGGGTGCGTAAATTTTAGCAAGCAAATGGAAGGATAGAATCAAGCAATATGATAATTTTCGAGAGAAAGCACTACAGATTGTACCAGATTTGGTCCCTCTGTTTTAGGGAGAGAAGAGAAAATAGGGAAAAAGTTGACTCAAGATGACTCAAGGATTGTGGTTGGGGCCTATTGGGCCCTCCATATTGAAGAACCCATTTTTTGGATGTATAAAGGTTTTGTGGAACCCCATAGCACATCAACATTAGATACAAGGGGAGGAATGATAACTTCTAATGCGCTAGCAAGGAAAAAGAGTGATGTGCTAGCTGGAGGAAGAAGTGGAAAATCCTAGAAGCTTCGAGCACAAGAACATAGAAAGGAGAATCAAGAAACAACCAAGAAAATGATACAAATTCAAGAAAATGTAACAGGAAAGGGTTGGAATTTTAGAATAGACACATGTTTTTCTTTACTGTTTTGTTGATATTCCACTGTTGTATTAGTTTAGATGACATTACTTCGCTAGGATCTATCTACCAAGTGAGAAACTAATTCTAGTTATGTTGTGTAAGTTTCAAAATGAAAGACCTACCCTATGTTCACTAGTCTGAGATACAATAATATAGAAAGGAGTATTCAAGCATACAATATTTTTTATGTTATGGATGAATACTTGGTATTATTTTCTTGTAACATGTCATGTGTTGTGTATTTACTAATTGCATTATTGTTTTAGCAACTTATATAATGTATGTGTTTACTATAATGTTGTGCTACATAGACTATTCACTGTCTTTATCGATCTAAGGCTTCTGATGCTTTGATCTCTTTACATGTAAGTATGGAACTGCCCTATGATGTGTCCTCTGTAATTCACTTTATCACACAAAGTATCAGCTTCACTTTGGGTGAGACCTCCTTCCCTGGTGGAAGGCTGAATATTCTATCTTAACTAAACTACAGTCATGCCTTTGTTGGTAACCTCCAAGAACCTCAGTCTCCAATTCCACGCCAACAATAATCAATAATTCTCTAAAGTTTGAATATTGAATGACATATCGAGTTACCTCTTTTAGATATTTGTCATTGGGATGTTGTTTATGGAAGGTGTGAAATATTTTTGAAACCCAAATACCAATGGTCTATCGAGATTTTCCCTTTCCATATTTCAACCCCATCAAAAATTAGAGAGTGTAGTTTTAAACTCTTCTTTCAAATAGTTTTTAGCGATAAGAAAATACCAAACACCTCATGGGTCCCCCCTACTTGATGTATGTAAAATTTGTCTAACTTATCATTGGGTCCATTCTTAGAGAATTGTTATTTAGAAAAGAGTGATTAAGGGGTATTTTAATGTTTGGCATGTGGTTTAGACCAATCCATGATATACCTCTCAATTTTTTTAATAATCCTATGCTCCACCACTCTATTGGTTGGCCTGACTAAATACTTTTCTAATCCTACATGAAACTTAGTAAAACTTTTATAGCATTAATTCTTGAGGCCTTGAATAATCGTATGGGGAATCTCCATTGGAACACACAATGGTCATTCACACTTGATTGTTTTGAAAATGCATTTTCCTGAATGTGTTTCTTCCTCAAGAATTCACCTTTCTAAGTGAAGTATCCTCATGAAACTTTTCCTGAGGACTTCATATCCCTAAATCATATTCTTTCAAAAATATTTTAGAGAAAGATTATTTCTGAAACAACAGCTCTCAATAGAAATATTTTTCGAAATCTCACGTCTTTGAATGAATTCTCCTAAGTAGAGGTCTTTGAAAGACATTAATGGATTTGTACTATTACTCTTAGGCCACATGTAGGAATCAACGAGCAACATTAAATACATGAGTATATGGCAAGTAAAGAAGTATAACCCTATTTTGACATCTTAAAAATTTTGATTTTCATTGAAAAAGAACACTGGGAGGAGTTCTTTAGCTGCTTGTTGAAGCTTTCATAGTTAAACTATTCAATACACAAGTAGTGTTTCAATTAAATATATAATGTTATTTTTTCTGATTTGTAAATTCATATGTACTTATATCATCCATAATTTCACAAGATGTCCAAATATAACACATCTGAGGCTTTGGGACAATGAGGTAGAGGAATTGTAGAGAACCCTCATGAACAAGAAAAAATTCCAGAGGGCCTACTATTAACATACACCAATCATCATGATGTATTAACTGGATGCCTCACCTGGAACAAAATATATGAAAAATCCTTGAAGGAGGATTTCCCACTAGAATACGACGACCTTGGTGTATATCAAAATATCGGGAAAAGTGGGTTATATGCCATAGAAACTAGACCCTCCCTTATGCTATACAATGATGAAACAATATAGGTGTTCTCACATATGGATGAAGGGAAAAATGCCATATTGAACGAGCTCAAAGCACCAATAGATTATTTAAAACCAAAAGGGATACATGTATGGTACAATCTTCCTAAACCAGATTCACCCTTGAATGAAAAATTATTGGATGCATTCAAAGAAGAGAACAAAGACATGTTTGAAGCGATTCAAAACTGGTGGGAGGAAGGTGTTTCATTTGCACCGAAAAAAAGAAGAGTGTTTTCTATTCACCATATGAAAGGACCCTACATGTTACTTGCATCCATGATATGCAGGATGTACAAAGAAGATAAGTGCACCCACTTTAGGTTAGAATGGGCCTCGATAGTGCATTACGTAGCAGATAAAGGGAATATTTTCAAGCAGGTGAAACTATTGTCTATCAACATTTTCAAGGAAACAATAAGAGCACTAGGGATAAAACCACTAAGTTTTTATATGTTTTCCTATTTATTATATGCTACATGTGTTGCAAATGATATTCTTGGAATGGGTAGGGATTGGAACCCTACTCTATTCCCAATACATGTCTAGGTTTTTCAATTGTGGGAAGATAGATATAGAAGGAATTTTTATGACATCTATGATATTTTTTGGTTCCCCTATATGATAGGATATATAAATAAAACCCTCTGAGGATATCTCCAAAATCCATGCAAGACATTAAGGACATTGGTGATTAGTATATAGGAAAGTACTACACCTATATTAGAATTTATGGTTGTGTAGGTGCACCAAACCTTCTCCCTAAATATATATACCAGATAAATTAATGATGAGGGAGATTACATACCAAATGGTGGATGTTGGAATCATTGCATTACTAACTTCCAATTAAGAAATGTATTGGCCGAAGTTTCTAGTAATGGTGGGAACACATATATTATTGAATGTCCCTCGTGCCAAGAAGGAGGAAGAATCTCTAAAGGAGTTGATTTTATGCATGGGGAAATCTAGACAACATGATCCTAAAGGAATAGTATAGAGTCAACTCAAATCGGTAGGGTTAGTACACCCAACACAGCCTCAAGCATATCCTCAAGAAGACATTTTTGTAGGAACTTTGTCCTTTGAAGAGTATTTATTGAAAATTGGAAGTGAGAGAGAGAGCGAGAGAGTAAAATTGTTATAGGAAGAGAAAGGAAAATAAATGAAGTAGAAATGGGAGAAATTGATAGCTCGTGATCTGGTTCAAGAAGAAGAAAGGAAGAAGTCCTAGGAGGGTAAAGAACATGAACAATATAATAAGGCTTTAGAGGCAAATGAATGGTATGAAGCAAAGAAGAAATAAAAAGAGGAAGAATTGGCCAAGAAAGTAGAAGAAGAAAAAGAGGAACATAGGAGAAGATATGAATTAACCAATAAAGAAATAGAGGAAGTAGAGAGAAAAAGATAATAGGAAGCCAAGAAAATGGAAGAAGAAGTGTCTACAACAAATAAGATACAAGAGGACTAGGGAAAAAGTACCCCTTGAAAATCATCACAAAATATTAATGTCATAAGAACTCCTACATACCCTGACACCCCATTAAACACTATATAATCCAGTTTCAATAATACCATCACATATATGGTTCTGTTTGAAAACACTATACATGATTTAGTGAAATTATTATATAGAAAATACAAAACAGAAATAGCTACCAGATCAAACAAAAGATCAAGTATGGAAGAATTCATAGATACATAACCCAAAGAAAGATCCATGTTGTGGCCTATGGAAATGACCCTAAGGAGAATGAAATAGAGACATCCTTATCCCTACATGCTTTTGTAGGGGATAATTCCATTACGATTGGGAAATTAGGTGATACTCTAGGCAATTGAAAAATTCATATATACCTGCTGGAAGAGCATCTAAAACAACAAAAGGACTAAATGGAGATAGATTTTATGAAGTATATGAAGGAGAAGGATTACTTGCAGAGTATTGAGGTTGATAATCTCAAGAACATGCATACACAAGAAATAACCAACCTCAACGTAGAGTACTAGGAACATGTCAACCTCTCTGAAAGACAGAAACAAGTAATCTTGGATCTTGAACATAAGTTGCAGCAAATGGAAAACACCATGAAAGAAAGAAGTCGGAAGGAAATTGCTTTGAAGACTATACAAGAAGAAGACGAGGATGTCAATCCAGACCTAAGAAAAATAGAAACATAGATTTTTCATACACTGGGTGATGTACAAAGGCATCATGATGTTTGATTACACTGCAGGAATAGATAGAAGAATAGAGAAGCCAATATAAGAAGGATCAACATGCATTTGACAAGGTAATAGACTTCTAGAAAGTGCATATCGAAACAACTACAACTCTTTCCATATACATTGTTTTAAAAAAAAATGCAGTTACCAACTTAATGAGAATTGTGATCATAAAACAAGAACTCTCGCCCTTAAAACCCATATTTTTGCATAAAAACATGAAAATCAACCCCCAAATAAAAAAGTGGTGCTATCGGTAGAACCATTTTTTTAAATGGGGTCAAAATTACAATATTTTTCAAACATGGCCTTTGAAACTCAGACAGTAGCTCAAAAAAACCTTAAAATCAACACTTAAATACAAAAGTGATGTTACCTAAAACAAATTGTTTTTTCTTAAACGTTAAAATCATAGCTATTTATGATCTAATTGAAATTGTGACATTGACAACAAAACTCTATGTAAATAAACAACCCAAAATTGGACCCCAAATTTTCACTTAAAAAGTTTTTACAATTTTTTTTTTAAATTTACATTAAAAAGGAAATAAATAGAAATAACAAAAT